>VDFB02069080.1:0-16867 GCA_007258455.2 Sequoia sempervirens | reverse complement strand
GGTTTAAGGGTTGAGGGTTAAGGGTAGAGGGTTGAGGGTTGAGGGTTGAGGGTGTAAGGGTTGAGGGATTAAGGGTTGAGGGTTGAGGGATTAAGGTGGATATTTTACTTGGGTTTAATGGTTTAGGATTAGTGTTGAGGATAGAGGGTATTGGGTTGAGAGTAGAGGGTAGATGGTTTAAGGGTTTAGGGTTTAGGGTTTAGGGTTTAGGGTTGAGTGTTTAAGGGTTGTGGGTATAGGGTTGAGGGATTAGGGTAGAGAGGGAGGGATGGATGGAATGATAAATTGAGGGAGAAATGAGATAGAGATAAGGGGAGAAGACGAGGGAGGGATAGTGATATATGATGGTTGAGGATCCAATTTATAGGGTAGAGGGTTGAGAATTAAGGGTATAGGGTTGAGGACATAGAGGGTTGATGGTTTAGGGTATTGGGTCGAGGGTATAGGGTTGAGGGATTAGGATTGAGGGTAGAGGTTATTGGGTTGAGGGTAGAGGGTAGAATGTTTAAGGGTTTAGGGTTTAGGGTATAGGCTTGAGGGTATATGGATGAAGGATTAGGGTTGAGGGTCCAATGTATAGGGTATAGGGAATAGGGGTTGAGGGTTTAAGGATTGAGGGTTGAGGGTTGAGATTTCAAGGTTGAGGGTTGTGTCTCTTAGAAAGTGACACAAGATAAAAATGTGCTTGGTTCTTGAATGCATGACCAATTTTTTGGAAATATTAATTGAACTAGTATTATCACATAATATATGAATAGGGTCATCATATACAACCTTTACATCCTTTGAAGTACTTCATCTAAAGTACTTGGGTGTAGCAAGATGTTGCAACAATATGTTCAACTTCGGTTGTGGATAAGGACACTAAGTCCTACTTCTTACTGAACCAAGAGACCAATCTGTCTCCCAAGAAAATACACTTCCACTGGCACTTCTCTGGTCATCCACACATCCTACCCAATCAACACTAGTATAAGCACTCAGAGAAAAATTGTCATCTTCTTATACCAATAAATCATAATCTAGAGTTCCCTTCAAATATCTAAATATTCTTTTCATTACTTTCTCATGAGATTGCTTGGAATTAGCTTGAAATATAGCAACCAAACATACTGCATGCATAATATCAAGTCTAGAAGAAGTCAAGTACAACAAATCTCCAACCATAGACCTATAAAGATTTTTATCAACCTCTAGAAACTCATAATTTTTTCTCAAGTGACAATCAATCACCATAGGAGTACCTACAGGTTTGGAATCTTCCATGCCAAACTTATTCAACATCTCTTTAACATACTTATCCTGAGAAATAAAGATACCACCATCTTTTTGAACAATTTGAAGCCCAAGGAAGAAAGAAAACTCACCAATCATAGACATCTCAAACTCTTTTTGTATCTCCTCTACAAACCTTTTGCACATATCACCATCTCCACCAAAGATGATGTCATCAACATATACAACCACAATCAACAACTTTTCTTCTTGAACCTTAATGTAAAAATTATTGTCAGTAGTACCTTTCTTAAATCCTTGTTGAAGTAAACACTTATCCAATCGAGCATACCAAGATCTAGGAGCTTGCTTGAGACTATACAAATTTCTTTCATGAGTCCACATACCATGTCCAGATCTTTTGATAACTGGAACCCATCTGGTTTCTCAATATATACTTGAAACATAGAAAAATGTAAGTTGGGTGATCAATATGGAAAAAGGTGTGTGATCTATACACTTACACTTTCCTAATTTCATTAGAAAATGAGATCTCTCAAAGGTGGGATTGACTTTCAACCCTTATGTGAGTCAACCCTATTGGAAGATTTGTTGTTTTCCTTATGACAAAAAATGGTAAAATATGACTAGAATGCACTTTTGGGAGATGAAAATAAAATGCTTAATGAAATCAATTATGTGATGCAAGACTTGAAATGCAAATTTAAAGGATAACATAAACAAAAACACTAGTTTGTAGGTAGATCTAGGAAGTGTAGAATGGCATTTACTTGTCTAGAAAAGTGTGTTCTGAATGTCCTACAAGGACTCATTCACCCAAGGGTGAATGGGTCTTTGTACAAGGTTTTTTCTCAGCTTTAGGGGTCCTCTTGAGATAGCTCTAAGATGTTGTTTTCCCTAGGTTTCACTACTCGAAAGTCGGAAATAAATTCAGGATTTGAGTTTTTGTGGCTTGATGACAATGTTGACAACTTTGACAACTTTACAAAATTGCACTTTTGATCAACCTTCAATCCTTACACACCTGCAAATCTGCATACATAAAGAAAGGTGAAAATTGTTTTTTGGTGAATAGGGG
This sequence comes from Sequoia sempervirens, assembly GCA_007258455.2. NCBI lineage: Eukaryota > Viridiplantae > Streptophyta > Pinopsida > Cupressales > Cupressaceae > Sequoia > Sequoia sempervirens. The sequence continues at coordinate 14,553 of VDFB02069080.1, read as the reverse complement.
TTTGCCTTGGTCAAACCCCGTTTTGGTAATTAAATCTTGATAATAAAATAATGATAAAATGTAAGGAGTGATGAATGAACAAGACTTGTTACAACTCACCAAACCCTCAATGGCTACCCTTAGAGGACTAAAGACAAACATGTATCTCTCTAAGGATTGGATCTTGCATGAAATTGCTTGATTGGATGCTTGATTTGACACTTGATTTGATGCTTGAATGCTTGATTTGACACTTGCTTTGATGCTTGAATGCTTGAAACCTACATCATAATGTTAGCTCCAAAAACATGAATGGATGCAAATAACTTTGACGTGATGATAAGATCTTGGATGATGTTGTAGATGACTAAAAAAATTGCTCTTCAATGCTCTTGACAATAATATTTTCTCTTGTGGAAGTTTCCTTATTGTTAGATGTTTTGAATTGATGAAAAGACTATATTTATATGTGTTTGTCTAATTTCTTGAAAATTAGATTCCATAAGTTGACAGTTGAAACTTGACTTTGAATCATTAAAATTCCACCAAAAACATATTTTAAAATGGGTACTAGACCCTAAGTCCAAGACACACCTAATCCAAGATGTTAATTTCAATGTAGGCATTAATTAAATGTGGGTTCCCCTTTCAGAAAATGGGAATAATAAGGCTTAGGAATGCATAATTTAGGTCATTAGAAACTTAATTAAGTCTAATTAATTAAGGGACCAAAACATAGTGTGAAAATGTCAAGGAGTATATTTTTCAACACTACATCTAGCTCTCACTTTAGTGAGAGTATGAACTTACGCTTAGACTCATACTAAAGTAGAAAAAATTATATGTCAAGAGGGGTCCAAGTGTATGAATGTTAGAAAGATATGATGAAAAATATCAAGGAGGTGGCCAAGCCCCCAAGATAAAAGATCCCATGACAAACCAACATAAGCACAAAGAGACACACACATATATATGATATGAAGCAACAAGGCAAGATACACAAACATACAATGTCAAAATTAATGCAAGGAGGAAAGAAAGATGGACTAAAAAGTCGTATTATGCTATGTCCATCAAACATGCTCACATGGCATCACAAGAAAGCAAGTTGTGTTATGCTTGCTGGTCGTGAAAAACACACTCACAAGGGCTAGTGTAGTACGATATACACTAGGTGAGCCCCCAAGACAAATATGAGAAACAAACACTAGTCCTACAAGGTGTGAACCCACAAAAAAAGTGGCGATGGGCAAGTCATGCTAGGTCTACAGGATCTCATATGTCAACCATACTAAAAGTTATACTCCCTAATAATTTTGATAAGGTACCACAATATGATCAAGATGTTATGCAAATGTTCACTAAGTTCAACCGATATGAACAAAGTGGAGCAAGAAATACCAAAAAAAAACTCACCTCAAGGGGTGCAAAACAAAACTAAGTGGTGGAGGAGCACCTACTTGAATACAAGCGTATTTTTAATGTTTTGCTCTTAATATTTTTGTTTTGTTTTGTAATGGTCTCATACACCATTGATAAGGTGTAAGGGGACCTTCTTGAAGCTTAGGTTTACTTTTGAATAAATTAGGAATCAGTTTGTAGGCGTTTCCTGAAGTTTTGGCTGAAATTCGAAAACACAGTGTGTTTTCAAACGCGTGATTTTTGGCCACTTTTGAGCTCGAGTTTTAAACCTAACTGTTTTTTTTCGGTTTGGGGAGAAGGAGCCCGACATTTTGAGCAGATGTGTGGTATTTTGATGATGGCAGTTGTGAAAAATAAAGAGGAACAAACATTTTTTTTGTGAACAGATCTGGTTTTTCTGTTTTTGTTGGCGTGGCAGTAATATTTGAAATGGAATAAGTCTTTTCTTAGTTTCTATGGCATGTAAATCATCTTTGTAAAGTTTTGTTTTTGGATCTTTAAACAGTTTTTCCATCGCTTTTTGTATTTTGTTAAATCTGTTTTTCTTTATTTCTGTTTTTGACTGGTGAAATAAACCAGAAACATGGAGTGTTAGTGTTGTTTCTGCTCGCACCAGGCAGTATGGACGCAGGGGAAGCAATGCTAGGCTCCAAACATGTAAATAGTGTACATAAAGTAGTCATTAGAGTTTCCTTTTGCAAGTTGGAGGACTGTTTCTAGGCGAGTTGGGAACCCGGCTAGAAAATACAGTCAAGAGAGCAAAATCCCAACGTGGCAGGGGTGGTATTTTTAAAATCTGATTTGTATTGTGATTGCAGACAGTGCTAAGGAGGTGTGGAACAGTAACCAAAAGTTTCTTTAATGCTTTTGTGGTCAGAAAAGGCAGAATAGGCCAATGAAGAGCCTTAAGAAACCCTAGGTTACCCTAGGTTGGATTTTTCCCCTGTACGGGCAGAGAAAGGCATCCATCTCCAAAGAAGCTGTCAGAGCTTGGGAAAAGAGCCAGAGAAACAATAAAAAGATTGGCACAATTAGAGGGAATAGAAGAGTTCTAGCCTTGTCCTTTGAGTTGAGAGGGCTAAAAGGGTTTGAGGCTTGTAGCCTGCCCAAGAACCAAGAACTCTATTTTTTAGGAAACCAATGGAGAACAGAAGCTTGGTGATTGTTTAAGCATTGGAAAAGATGACTTTGGAGACTTTGGAAAGTGCCACACACCCCTGTAACAACGTTGGCAGAATGGAGGAGTGACTGGTCTTTTGAGGAATAAAAGGCTAGATAGTGCAAGTGGAAGAAAGAGTACCAAATAATGTTTTTGTAGCAGCAGATTGCAATGATAGCAGGGTTGATAAAGTGAACCGGGGGTGCCTCAAAGGTAGAGGACCTATAGGTTGTAGGGTGAAAGACTTAACACCTTAGGAGTTCTCAGATCAAGAACTCAAAGCAGTGAGATAGTATTTTCTCAATCAACCCTCGTTCTAATCAGATTGGTATCACAGCGCAGCTAAAGATTTGGGAAAGGAATCTTGCATGTCAGACATAGAATCAAGTGATACTTCCACCATGGTGACCAATGTAGAACTGGCAAAGATGGTTGAAGAGCAGGAAGAAGACAATAAGCAGTTGAGGGAAAGAATAGCTCAACTTGAGGCAGCAGTGAGGAGTGCACAGTTTGAAGGAAGAATTCCGAAAGAAGAAGAGGTTGCAGAGGAAGATAAGACCCCTGAACCTGACCCCGTCTTGAAGGAGGAGCCTTTCTTGAAGGCATTAAAAGATTTGAGTGGAAAATCACTTGAAGGAGTGCCACTATTTAGTGGAAAGATGGAACCTGACTTAGTCATGGACTGGATAGAAGGAATGGAGAACCACTTCGAATGTGATGGAGTTACAGAAGCACAGAAGGTGAAGGTTGCAAAGTCAAGGTTGAGAGGATCAGCGTTAACTTGGTGGAAGTTTGTCCAGACTGAAAGGGAGAAACAAGGTAAGCAACCTATATCAACCTGGAAAGGAATGGTTGCTAAAATGAAAGAAGCCTATATGCCAGAGGATTATGAAATTCAACTCCACAAGAAGAGGCAGAGTTTAAGACAAAAAGACCTAGATGTAAACACCTACACGGAAGAGTTTCAGAAGCTTTGTTTGAGATCGAATGTGGCAGAAGATGAGAGCCTAAAAGTGGCTAGATACCTAAATGGATTGAAGTGGAATATACAGGAAGAGATGGCTTTGCTCAGCCCCAAGACAGTCCACCAATGTTATCAGCTAGCTATCAAGATTGAAGAGAGGAATAAAAGGAAGCATGATCAGTCCTCTAAGGGCAGAGGAAGAGGCAGAGATCAAAAAGGACAGCGTGGAGGTTACCAAGGAAGAGGTGGTGACCAAAGAAACCAAGGTGAATCAAAGCTTACCGAGCATGGAGGTGAAACCTCATCAAGAGGAGGATTTAATAGAGGAAGAGGACCTCAAGGAGGTTCAAACAGAGGAAGAGGAGTAGGCAGAAGTAACTCCTACTTTGCCACCATGAAGTGTTACAACTGCAATCAGCTAGGCCATCCAGCTTATAGGTGCCCAGAGAAAGCTTCATCTAGCAACGAGAAAAGAGTAGCTTATGCACAAGAGGACACCGTGAGTGTAAAAACACCTGAGATCAGTCATATTGAATCAGAAGTAGGTGAAAGTCTGATGTTTAATAGAGTGCTGATCAGACAACCGGTCAAGGAAGAACCCAAGCAAAGGAGAGCTTTGTTTAGAGCAAGGTGCAAGATATTGGGAAAGGTATGCAAGGTTATTGTAGATTCTGGTTCTACGGACAATATAATATCTGAGGAGGCAATAAATAAGTTAAAATTGCAGAAGGTACCTCATGCCAATCCCTACAAAGTCACATGGTTGAACAAAGGGCAAAGTGTCTTAGTGAATGAGCAGGTTACAGTGGAATTTTCGATTGGAGGCTACAAAGACAAGCTGATTTGTGATATACTACCCATGGATGCATGCCATCTTCTTCTTGGCAGGCCATGGCAATATGATAGAGGTGTTGTTTATCATGGAAAGGAGAATACCATTGAGTTCACGAAGGATGGAAAAACTTTCAAGCTACAATCATTGGTTGAGGAAGATGAAGGGCAATCCAAGGTTCCAAACATTATGTTGAGCAGTGGTAAAGAGTTCATCAAGGACCTACACCAAGGGAATGAAGGGTATGTGATTATGATGCAGCCCAAAGAAGAGGAAAAGGCTGAAAGGACAGTGTTACCAGCAGCAGTCCAAAACTTGCTTGACAAATACAAGAGCATAGTGAGTGATGGAACACCATCAACTCTACCACCCAAGAGAGCAATAAGTCATCAAATTGACTTCATACCTGGAGCCTCATTGCCTAACAAAGCAGCTTACAAACTGACCCCTGAGCAGAACAAAGAGGTGGCAAGACAAGTGGAAGAGTTGCTGAGTCAAGGTCTGATTCAAAAGAGTATTAGTCCATGTGCAGTCCCAGTTGTTTTGGCAACAAAAAAAGGAGGTAAATGGAGACTTTGTACTGATTCTAGAGCAATTAATAGAATCACAATTAGGTATAGATTTCCAATACCTAGGATTGAAGATTTATTGGATTGCCTTGGAGGTGCAAAATTCTACACTAAGCTAGATCTTAAGAGCGGGTATCACCAAATCAGAATTAAGGAAGGTGATGAATGGAAGACAAGCTTTTAAGACAAATGATGGTTTGTATGAGTGGAAAGTGATGCCATTTGGCCTCTCAAATGCCCCTAGCACGTTCATGAGACTAATGAATGAGGTGCTTAAAGATTTCACAGGGATTTTTGTGGTAGTTTACTTGGATGACATACTGATTTTTAGTAAGACAACAGAAGAGCATTTGAAGCATGTAGAGATGGTACTCAAAAGGTTGCAAGAAGAACAGTTGGCAATCAACCTTGAGAAGTGTGAGTTCTTCAAACAAGAGCTTGTGTATCTAGGCTTTGTGGTATCTCAAGGAATGCTGAAGATGGATCCAAGTAAGGTGGAAGCTATCCTAAACTGGCCTACACCAACCACAGCAACTGAGGTAAGGAGTTTCCATGGTTTGGCTTAGTTCTATAGGAAGTTTATAAGGAATTTTAGTGGTATATGTGCACCAGTGTTAGATACAATCAAGGGTGGTCAGAAAACAAAGTTTAAGTGGACTTTAGAGGTTGATAAAGGGTTTGAAAAGTTGAAAAAAGAAGTGGCAACACAACCTATCTTGTTATTGCCTAGTTTTGATAAATTGTTTACAGTTGAGTGTGATGCAAGTGGAGTAGCAGTAGGAGGAGTCCTTAGCCAAGAAGGTAGGCCTGTAGCCTTCTTTAGTGAAAAACTTAATGAAGCTAAGCAAAAATACTCCACCTATGACCTGGAACTTTATGCTTTAGTGCAGTCCCTTAGGAAATGGAGACATTATTTGCTGCCCAAAGAGTTTGTGGTCTTCACGGATAACCAAGCACTTAGTTATATCAATACCCAGGAGAAGTTAAGCAATAGGCACTTGAAATGGATGGAGTACATTCAAGCTTTCACATTTACCATTAAGCATAAGAAGGGACAGCAAAACAAAGTGGCAGATGCATTAAGCAGGAGGATGTTGACAGTCCAAGAGATACAGCTGAAAAGCATAGGATTGGAAAGTTTTAAGGATCTCTATGGTGATGACGAAGACTTTTCCGAAGCCTACAAGGTATGTTCAGACTTTGCAAATCATTTTCACAGTCAATATGCTGAGTATACATTGCAAAATGGGTTGTTATTCAAGGGCAATCTGTTGTGTGTCCCAAGAGGATCAATGAGAGAAAATTTGATCCAAGAAAAACACAATGGCAGTCTTAGTGGGCATTTTGGTATTAACAAAACTTTAGAGCTGGTACAAAGGTTTTACTATTGGCCTAAGTTAGCACGAGATGTCAGAAAGTATGTTGAACAGTGTGTCGTTTGCATGAGAGCCAAAGGGGGAGCTAGCAATGCTGGGTTATATCAGCCTTTGCCTATTCCGAACAGGCCATGGGAGTGTGTGAGTATGGATTTTGTGGTGGGTCTTCCCAAGACTAAATCTGGTTTTGATAGTGTTTTTGTAGTTGTGGATAGATTTAGCAAGATGAGTCACTTTATTCCTTGCAAAACTACACATGATGCAAGCTATATTGCCCATCTCTTTTTTAGGGAAGTTGTGAGAATCCATGGATTGCCATTGAGCATTGTCTCAGATAGGGATGTAAAATTCATGAGTCATTTCTGGAAAACACTATGGAGCAGATTGGGAACTAATTTATCGTTTGGATCAGCTTACCATCCTCAGACCGATGGTCAAACCGAGGTGGTTAACAGAGTGTTAGGTAACCTATTGAGGTGTTTGACAAAGGAATATGGACAGACCTGGGATATGGTGATTTCCCAAGCTGAATATGCATACAATGATAGTGTGAACAGAACTACAGGAAAAAGCCCATTTGAAGTTGTGTATGGGATGCATCCACGAGGAATTTGTGAGCTCAGAGACCTTGGAACAATGGAGAATAGGAGTGGACATGCAGAAGACTTCACTCAAACCATGAAGGAGATTCATGAGCAAGTTAAGAAAACAATCACAGCAGCAACACAAAAGTTGAAGGATAAAGTTGATGAGTCAAGGAGAGATGTGCAATTCCAGGTGGGTGATTATGTGATTGTTCACCTCAAAAAATATAGATTTCCGAAGGGGATTTCCACCAAGTTGCAAATGAAATGGGTAGGACCATGCAAGGTGATAGCTAAGTATGGAAAGAATGCATACAAGGTGGAACTTCCATCGGATTTGGGTCTTTCTCCAGTCTTCAACGTTGCTGATTTGATCAGGTACAAGGGTACAGTCAATGATAACTTTTAGAACAGTCAGGAAATCTTTTAGGATATCAGTAATATACCCCTTTCAAGTCAAGAGAAAGCTCAGGCAGAGAAGGTCTTGGAGTCCAGGGTGAAGAAAGCAACAAGGAATAAGGTATACATGGAGCACCTTATCAAGTGGAAGAGAAAACCTGACTCAGAGGCTACATGGGTACAAGAGGATCAATTAAAGAAGCTTGGAATTGACCTGAAACTGATACCACCTTCCAGTTCTTCGTCTTTGTGTTGAGAGGGGGAGAATGGTGCAGGAGCACCTACTTGAATACAAGCGTATTTTTAATGTTTTGCTCTTAATATTTTTGTTTTGTTTTGTAATGGTCTCATACACCATTGATAAGGTGTAAGGGGACCTTCTTGAAGCTTAGGTTTACTTTTGAATAAATTAGGAATCAGTTTGTAGGCGTTTCCTGAAGTTTTGGCTGAAATTCGAAAACACAGTGTGTTTTCAAACGCGTGATTTTTGGCCACTTTTGAGCTCGAGTTTTAAACCTAACTATTTTTTTTCGGTTTGGGGAGAAGGAGCCCGACATTTTGAGCAGATGTGTGGTATTTTGATGATGGCAGTTGTGAAAAATAAGGAGGAACAAACATTTTTTTTGTGAACAGATCTGGTTTTTCTGTTTTTGTTGGCGTGGCAGTAATATTTGAAATGGAATAAGTCTTTTCTTAGTTTCTATGGCATGTAAATCATCTTTGTAAAGTTTTGTTTTTGGATCTTTAAACAGTTTTTCCATCGCTTTTTGTATTTTGTTAAATCTATTTTTCTTTATTTCTGTTTTTGACTGGTGAAATAAACCAGAAACATGGAGTGTTAGTGTTGTTTCTGCTCGCACCAGGCAGTATGGACGCAGGGGAAGCAATGCTAGGCTCCAAACATGTAAATAGTGTACATAAAGTAGTCATTAGAGTTTCCTTTTGCAAGTTGGAGGACTGTTTCTAGGCGAGTTGGGAACCCGGCTAGAAAATACAGTCAAGAGAGCAAAATCCCAACGTGGCAGGGGTGGTATTTTTAAAATCTGATTTGTATTGTGATTGCAGACAGTGCTAAGGAGGTGTGGAACAGTAACCAAAAGTTTCTTTAATGCTTTTGTGGTCAGAAAAGGCAGAATAGGCCAATGAAGAGCCTTAAGAAACCCTAGGTTACCCTAGGTTGGATTTTTCCCCTGTACGGGCAGAGAAAGGCATCCATCTCCAAAGAAGCTGTCAGAGCTTGGGAAAAGAACCAGAGAAACAATAAAAATATTGGCACAATTAGAGGGAATAGAAGAGTTCTAGCCTTGTCCTTTGAGTTGAGAGGGCTAAAAGGGTTTGAGGCTTGTAGCCTGCCCAAGAACCAAGAACTCTGTTTTTCAGGAAACCAATGGAGAACGGAAGCTTGGTGATTGTTTAAGCATTGGAAAAGATGACTTTGGAGACTTTGGAAAGTGCCACACACCCCTGTAACAACGTTGGCAGAATGGAGGAGTGACTGGTCTTTTGAGGAATAAAAGGCTAGATAGTGCAAGTGGAAGAAAGAGTACCAAATAATGTTTGTAGCAGCAGATTGCAATGATAGCAGGGTTGATAAAGTGAACCGGGGGTGCCTCAAAGGTAGAGGACCTATAGGTTGTAGGGTGAAAGACTTAACACCTTAGGAGTTCTCAGATCAAGAACTCAAAGCAGTGAGATAGTATTTTCTCAATCAACCCTCGTTCTATCTACCAAGTGCAAATAAATAATGCCAAAATAATAAATGCCAAAATGAAATAATACCAATGTAATGATCACACTTCTTAGGAGATGCATGTTATCATCACTAAGAAGGGAACATGCAAACAATGATTGAGGGACAATATGCCCCCCACTTAAAATGCCAACATACTTGCTATTTTGGTATTTTAAGTAGAAAGAGAGGAAGAGGGGATCCTTGGAAAGAATGCACACCTCCAAAAACTAGTTATCCTTGCCCCCCAATCATAGAGAAAAAGACAACCACCAAGAACTATCATGTTGCTACCAAGAGAAATATGGTTGCACCTAAAATTGTACCACCATGAATGGAAATGAGTAAGAAACATAAAGCTATGAATGCCACATAGTGATGAGCAATATGATAGGATGAAAATCATTATCAATTAGAGGAAATAGGTGCATCAACACAAGGAAGAGCATCACAATCCTTAAGATGTTGAATTTTATTACTCAAAGCCTTACATTCATTGGTAGAATGACCATGCACTCGATGATATGCATAGAATGAGCTCTTGTTCTAGAATTTATTTCATGTTCTTGGAGGGAGAGATATCAAGCGAGCTTGGAGAAGCCTTGACAAGGTACCCTCTTGATCAATAGTAGAAGATGTTCCTTTCTTTTGTGACAAAGATATTTGTTGCTTACTACAAGGTGTCATACATACACAAGACTCTCTAGGTTTAGATTGTGATATTTTGTACTCTCATTTAAAGGAGGGTGTCAAATCTAATGAAACCCAACCATTACTAAGACATGAAGCAATATTTGTCCTAGGAGTTTTTTGCATGATGGACAAACTATTGAGTTCAAACTACAAATGTGCGAGCCAAGCTAAGCTCAAAAGCTTCATCCAAACCAAGCCTAGTCATTTTTTTCTTATCCTTCACTCACATTTTAGTTTTAATATTAGGCCTAGTGTAATTATTTATTTGACATGAAGTTATTAGTCAAAAATATAATAAATTTATTCATATTTTCAATAAAATATTTCCCACAAACACCATAAGGTTGAGGATATTTCTTACAATAAATTATTTATACACTTTAAGACATTAATACATTAATATTGTTGCAATTCATTAATTATCCATAAATGTTGTAGGACATTATGTGCATGTGCTTTGGGGATTTATTCTTACATTGTAGGAAAGGAAATAACCTATACAAACTACCTAATGAGAATTCTATATATGCTATTGAACATTCCTATGCTAAAAAAATATTATATATATGTTTAAAAGTTCAAAAAGTGAAAGTATTTAAATAATTTATGCAATGAAAGTTCTTTCAATGAACAATGAAATATTAAATTATATAGATTGAAAATATTCAAATAATTTATGCAATGAAAACTCTTTCAATAAAGAATGAACTGTGAGATTAGGTGGTAGCTAACTTTAAACACCATCCATTTTAATAGTCAAACCCCAATTTTAATCATTAAATATTTATCTTTTTAACATAGATAAGATGTAAGATTACTCATGAACCTAATATTTAAATGGAGTAGGTATAGTCACCATCTTTGAAAAGATCCGTTACGAAGCTTCTCTTGGGAGGGCTTTCTGACATCACTGCCTGTGACGAAGCAGGCGGTCTCGATCACCCAAAATTCAACACCCTTCCTTAAAATCAAAGCTCTGGATGTTTTCTAGGGCAGGCGCATCGTCAGATCGGTAGGATTCGCTGGTTTTCTGTCTTCCTGTGATGGGAATTAATTTACAGTCAAAACAAGGCAAACGGACAAAAGGAAAATACAAATCCTTGTCAATAAAGTTAAATATGTTTTTTTACTCTATCCAGGCAGCTTCGGTGGACCTACTGGGTTGCTATTTGTAGCTTCCGCGCCCCTCTCTTGACTCCCATGGTGGAGACTGGTAAACGATTATCTGCAACTCCGTGCTATTGACTACTGTTCGTATCACTGTAGCGTTCTGATGTGCCTTACAAACATTAATTTTGCACAGGGAACCGCGTCTCAGGATACAAATTGGGTGAATTGAGTAAAACTCTATACAGTTCAGCATGAAAGCGGCTAATCAGAGCGTTGTCAGGACCGTGAGTACAATCCTGCTTTGTATAACAGTGGTTGGAGTTGTCTACTTGGCCATTGATAAAAACCTCCAGGCTTCCTTCACTCCGATTCTTGTCGGTTCTTTCTCCAGAATGCAGGCGCTGTTCCATTCAGGGAAGGACAATTATGTAAGATATTCTCACAATTTCTAAATAAATCATCAATAACTGGCATAGATATAGTTAGTATTAGTTTTAGAATTAAAGAATTAACTGTGTATGTTTTTTATTCACATTTTTATTCTATGCAATGATCTATTATCAGAAAGAAGAGAGTGAAAAATTGGATTGTAATGATTCATCCATCTGTTTTTTACAATTATGTCTGCAATTCAATTCTTCATTATCATGAATCATTCAAAAACATAGACAATCGATTTCAGAAACATCTGAAAATACATAATTTCGAATTTTCTATAATAAATTATAAATATCCTTCTCCCCTGTTTTAAGTAGATGTACTTAAAGATATCTCTGCAAATTTATAAGATTTCTATATACAGTTAACTGTAATTAGTGTTTAACATGTAAATTACTGTCAAATTTTTACAGATTCGTTATTCATTCATTCATTTCAACTATCCTTTACTGTGAAAGTAGTTACAGCTATCTGCCTGAAAACTGTGCTAAAAATGTTGAGATCCAGAAGCCTGAACTGATTTACAGTTTCCTTTGTTTCTTGCAGCCTGTAAATTCATCAGGTGTTAACGAGGAGCTAAAAGTAAGCCTTTCAAAAGCGGCAAACCAGGAGAAAACCGTTCTAATCACGACTCTGAATGCGGCTTGGGCGCAGAACAATAGCATGCTGGATTTATTCCTGAAAAGTTTCCACATCGGTGACGGAACAGAGGCGTTGTTGAAAAATCTGTTGATTGTTGCTGTAGATGAGAAGGCGCTCAATCGCTGCCGGGAAATACATCCACATTGTTATCTGATGAAAACAGAGGGAGTCGATTTCTCGGGAGAAAAGCTTTTTATGAGTAAAGAGTATTTGAAAATGATGTGGAGAAGGCTTCTCTTCTTCGGAGAGGTCTTGGAGCAAGGATATAACTTCGTTTTTTCGGTAAGATAATTTATCAGGTTTGTCAAGGGTTTGGAGAAAATTGTACGGCAATTTTTATAACAAATGCCCTGATTTATCACCAGAATAATTCAGATCAATATTTTATCATGCAGGATACTGATATTATGTGGTTTCGAGATCCCTTCACAAAATTTTCATCCAAGGCAGACATCCAAATAGCATCAGATCGTTATACAGGGAAACCAGGTGATCTGCACAATTCGCCAAACGGAGGATTCATGTATGTTCACTCCAATGAAAAGACTGTCAATTTTTTCAAGTTTTGGTATCGATCTAAGAAAGTTTATCCCCGTATAAATGAGCAAGATGTGTTGAACATACTGAAATGGAAGGAGTTCAGACGCAGGGGGCTTAATGTCGAATTCCTTGATACTAAATATTTTGGCGGGTACTGTCAACGATCAAAATATCTGAACTCGGTCTGCACCATGCACGCCAACTGTTGCAAAAGCTTGAAGGCCAAGCTTAGTGATTTGAAAAATACTCTTTCCGACTGGGAGAAATTTAAGCAACAGGAACAACTAGGTAAAGGCAAGGATGTCCGCTGGACATCTGCAAACGCATGTCGTCGTTCGTGGCACCGATGAAACCTTTTCAACGAACGGTTGTAATATTATCATTATCATTCATTTTTCTTGAAATATCTGTGCTCCTAATTCAAAGGAATTGGGGAAAATCCTGTGTGATTGGCTTGAAATCATCTAAATTAGAAGAAAAGAAAAAATTCCCTTATCTTCTCGCAGACATCGTCCACCATTAATTTTGTTACTTTCCATTTATAATTTTCAAAAAAATCATTTTTATTAATTTCCTGAACTGGAATAAACAGAAGTGTCTCTGGTGCAGACATCGTCTCTGGTTAGTTAGCTTTGCAAGATTCTCGTGAAACGTTGCATACAATTATGTTTGTTAATTTCCATTTTCAGATTTAAAAAAATCAGTTTACTTTACCAAGTTTAAATATTTGTTTGCATCTAATTTAGACTGTGATTTTGCCGGGTATTTTCTGTGGTCTACATCAACTCTGGATCTTTCAAGCTTCGTCAGAGAAAAATGATTGTATATGGAAGCCTCTCGGTTTCCTCGACTGGAAACTTCCCACTACAGCCAAAAAAAATAGGTCATATCGCTTTTAAGATTTTTTGTTTTTTTTTTCGTCATATTGCTTTAAGATTTTTTTTTAATTATTTTTTTTTAAGAAAAGCCTCCCCTACGTTGCATTCCACTTACTACCGGGAATCGTGAACCATTTCTGGACGGCACACCTCATTTTTCCCGAGTAATGAATACGAACGCTTTTAATGCAAGTTACCTAGGGCACAGTAATTAAAATATAATAAAAGCTTTGGATTTAGAGTTCGGACTCATTCATGCTATTTAATCAACATTGTTCACTCTCCTGCAGTTTTTCACTGCCTTTTCTTTGTAATCTCAGCATTTTTCTCAATTAAAAAAAAAAATTGTTCCCTTATAAATATCTTATAATTCTTTTACAACCATGGATTCTAAATGATTTGGGATGCTGTATATGTTAGTGTAAATAGTGAGATTATCAAACTAATTAGTTTTTAGTCTATTTAGAAAAGTCTTATACACTAGTTAAGTCTCGAGCTAGAGACTTTTACATTTTTGTCTCACTTCATGTGGTTGAGACACATGTACTCACCTTTTGAAACACCTATCTCATGTGCATATGACACCTTTATCACACTTGTCTCATGCACATGACATATCATGGACACATGTCCACTCATGAAGGAGGTTAAAGTCCATATCTATCTTTTTATCTCACCTGTTTTCTAGATATTCAATGGAATCATATGTAATTACTTGTTTTTTGAATTGACACATATTGTATGAATATATTGCATATTTTTGGTTTATTTGAAATCTCTTGTAGAAGACTTATCATTGTTTTGTAGGAGAGTAAAAGTACAAAGTTGTCACACTTCTATAAAAAAAACAATCAATATTGATCCAAATTTTAAATTTGAATCACTAAAAAGTGACATGTGTTTTGAATTTTAAATGAAGTAAACTAATAAAATGTGTATTTTTAATATATTTTATATTTTATTTTTTGAAAAAAAATAAAAATTTATTTGAGTATACTTTTTTATAAATTGACACTATAATTTAGAGTTTTTTAAAATGTTGAAAAATGAACTTACATGAGACGTCGATATTTATATATAGTGAATTTATTTTGTTCCTTCAAATTTTTTGTGTATTTATAACTTGAAATTTTGTTGCATGGATATATTGTTTTTCAATTTTGATAAATATATATTTTTAAATAAATATTAAAATGTGCATGTATTAAAATAAAGTTGTTTTCATTCGACATCAATTTT
>VDFB02069079.1:0-28411 GCA_007258455.2 Sequoia sempervirens | reverse complement strand
TATACAAGTCGAAAATCCAATATTCGATTCATGAAGAACATCTTCCTAGAATGGAATGTAATTTGTAAGTGTATAACCCCTACCATAATGTAAGAATCACTCGACTCATAAATCCCAAGCACTTCATAAAGACTTCATTTACAAGGCATGACTCTTTGATTTGTAAAGTGACTTCTCATCTTTCCTTTTCTCTTTCCATATCTTCTTACAACAATAATCTTGAATAACTAAAGAATAATAATTGATATTATTATGGAGCTAGACCCATTCAACATACAGGTTCTCAAACTCCAATTCCCAAATGGGAATTTCTTGAATCAAGTCCTTACTCGGCAAGGATGTTGAAGAGGGTCTTCAAGATCGATTGTGCACGAGTGGAACTAGCGCTAAGGGTGATTGTAGGGGATCACATTCTGCAAAGCCAACCTCACCTACTCTACCCATCCTAGGTAGCATCTATCTTTTTATCCAATGCTATAGATTTACTGCAAACTTATGACTTGGTCACTCAATTAGTTGTAGATTTTGTACATGATAAATACTTCATGAGCCACTCCCTCAAAAATGCAATCCATGGCTATGATCTCCACAATGGAAAATCTTTGGTGGGGGGGCTCTTCAAGCACAAGGACCTAAAAAATAATTTTGTCTTCATGTGTGCCTTAATTACACTCAAGGGAGCTCTACAAGTCTAAGATGAAATGGAGTTGGATGAGGCTCTTCGAGCCCACAAGAAAGAGCTTGGCACAAATTTATGTGAAACAATCTATGAAGTCTATAAGGCTTTGCTATTCCTACTTTCTCATGTCCCTCACCCCCTTGCACCCCAAGTTGCACTAGCATCGAAAGCAGAGTTTGAGTAGTCCTCAGTCTAACAAGTGAATGGTCATACAACATGGTGGTTTTTGGCCCACTACACCTAATTTTTGGCTAGTTAGGAGTTTTCTATTGCTCCTATTCTAATGTAATTAGCTCCTCTTTGAACTACCATATAACTATGACCACAACAATTGATGCAGGAGAATTTTGGACTATGTTTGTTTTGAAACCATAGAAGTAGGCCACCTAAATGTTGGAGCTTTTTGCCTTTCGGCTCTATAATTCGAATGTAACTACCTATTAAATATTAATATATTTAGGCTTTTTGCCTTTTTCTTAAAAAAAATTAATATTATTGTCCCACCACACAAGGATGTCCAAATTCACCCATTCCACATATTAATCCTAGCAAATACATTAATTATTCATATACACATAATTAAATACATTGTAAAAGTATTCGCCAAGTAAATATCACCTAATTTCAAAATTCTCCCACTTGATATTTACATGCAAAGACACAATAAATATTTGAATAAAATAAGTATAGGATGCAAGGCCCATGACCTTACTAGAGAACTTATTTGTGTGCACTAATTTCATAAGTGAATTTGCAACACTATCTAAAGTTTCAACCATTTGAGTCATGACTTTACCACTCCCCACAATCTTTCCAACAAAGTGATATTGCACATCAATGTGCTTGGTATGAGTATGGTACATGAGATTATTGGCCAAACAAATAATACTTTGACTATCACATCTGATCTTCACAACCCTATAATCAAAAATAACTTTTGAACATAATCTTTGTAACCATATCACCTCCTTATAGAAAGGTGTAGCAACCATATAATCTACTTTGATAGTGGAAATACAACCATAGGTTGGCTTTTACTCATCTAGCTAACAACACCTCCAAATAGAGAGAACACATTACCATTTTGTGGACCTTTGACTATTCAAGTCACCTACCCAATCATAATCAATAAAGCCCTATATTTATAATGCATTGCCAAAATTATTAGAACTATGATAACATAGTAAGTCTAGTGCTCTTTACCAAGGTTAGACATAAACCTAATATGAATTCTCATTGCTTGGGAAACATATATTCCAATACATAACATTATCCACATTGGGCTACCTTCAACACTAGTATAAGGAATGTTATACATATCCTCCAAATCATCATTTGACTTAAGAAATTAATTCAATGAAAACTTAGTGCCTCCAAGTAAATAAATACTCACTAGTTTGCAATCATGCATAGCTAACCATTATAAAATAGTGTCAATATACTTACTTTGGTTGAGCCAAATCTTTATGTGAACTTAGTTCTTATTGATTTATATTCCCTAAATATTTTTTCTCCCCTTCAATCCTCCATTTTAAAATACTAGAAAGCAATGGTCCCTAGTCATTTCTTTGTTGTTTAAAATAAATAATACATCATGAACATACAAGACAATAATTAGCATTTGATTGTCAATAAACTTTAAAAAAACATAATGATCAACTTTACTTCTAAGAAAACCCAACTTAAATGCACAATCATTGAATCTCTAATACTCTATTTGAGGCAATTGTTTTAAACTATACAATTACCATTTTAACTTTCAAACTGATTTTCTTTTTCTTTTACCACAAATCCATTGGGCTATCACATATAAATTTCCTCTTCAAGATCTCTTTGCAAGAAAAAAAAATTAACATCCACTTGCTCTACTTCAAAATCACAAACAATAGTTATAAAAAGAAAGAATCTAATATAAGAAAATATAGTGATACAAGAATATTTTTTACCAAATTCAACTCCTCTCTGTGAATATTTATTTTCCACTAGTCTAGCCTTACACATTTCCAACTTACCATTTGCTTTAAATTTCTTTTTAAAAACCCATTTAAAAAAAAAAGATTCCTTTCCTTGAAAAAACTCAACAAAACCCAATTATCACATTTTTCAAGTGTCATCATCTCCTCCTGCACATGACCTCATTCCAAGACTTGCATTCCTTTGAAGAGAGAGTCTTAACATATCTAGGTTCATAATTAGTTTAACATAAATATAATAAAAAATTGGTGGGTTACATGTGTCAATTGGGTTTCATTATTTTATGGATCTTCTCAAGTGTGGAGTAAAGGGTTTTGTGTATTACTCTACATGCTCAACCTACTTAGTAGCACCACATGAATTCTCTTTTTCTTCTCTTGTAAAATCTATCATTATATTCTTTAACGTGTTCATTTTCCTACTTGTCAAATTTAGTCAGAAAATGCATGTTTTGAAAGGAAATTTGTAGCTATAATGAATTATTTTCACCATAACCCCATAAAAATATGCAAACAAGTATTCAAAATCCATAATTCAAAATAATATACAAACATACCATCAATATGACACAAGATGTGCCATGGGAAAACCCTCATGAGGAAAAATAACAACCTCTAAAATCACTCACACAATATATTTACTAATGAACAAAGATTATGATACACTTGTAGATCTCCATGCAAAATTTTTAAAACACCAAGCTCCCTACTTGCACTCCATGTGAACATGAAAATGGGAATCTTGTAAGCACACATCCCAATCCATTCTTCCTCTCCTCCCATATACATCTTATAAGAGATGCTCAATTAACCTTATCCAACATGCAAAAGGTTATTATAGCCAACTAACCAACCTTAAAACTACTCATGTGCTTGTTTTTATAGAAAGAAACTTGCACAAAATTACCAAGTGGTATCACATAAATTGTGTGTCTAATGCCATGAGCTTACAAAAGCACATCCCCCTTATTTATTTTTTGTTACTAAGTTTTTCCAACATTAATTTTTTTTGTAATGTGCAACCCACATTAAATATTTATCTCAATGTTACAAACAACATAAAAAATAGCCCCAAGAATGTCTAACCCATGTGATGCACGCATTCCTAGATTTCATAGGTGCACTATAAATAAATATTAATTTTATATTTTAAATATTATGCAAGGTGAAATAAACACTTTTCTCAACATTCTCCCACTTGTTATATACATTGCACAAGGGGTCAAAAGTAACCTCAAACATCAAAGGAAAAATACCTATAGGAAGCGTGTATTGTCAAAACATCTAAGTGCTTCACGTGATCTATTAAGATATTTACAACAATAACCAAGGTGATGACCATATTAAACTTGAATAATCTCATCCTCCACCATGCAAATGCACAAAAGATAAGATTATATTCAAAGAGATGTCATGAGCTAGTTGTAACATAGAAGCATACATCCTACATCAAACTCGATATTCAAACATAAGCACTAATCTAATGGTAATAAATAGGCCCGAGTGGCTATAAAAAAAATAACCATAGCTAGAATAAAAACCAAAATTGGTGTCTAATGCATCCAACTAACCATACCTTCAAACTAAGGTATAGTCATCATAATAGGTAAACCTTATTCTATCAACATATCCAACCCAATCTACAATCACAAGTCCATGTATATACAACCCAAAACTCCCATTACATGGGTAAAGACAAATATAAAAATGATCAAGAGATTTTAAGATCCACCAATAGCATTCACATAGAAGATTTAACCAATACCATCAATCTCATGTAGTACCGAGGAAAATCCACAAAGATATGCAAACCTACAAACTAAAATATTTCAACATGACTCACCACTAGTCTCCTAGCTCTCCCAAGTTCTTCACATGATGAAAGAGATTAAAGAGCATCCATGTTACTAAAAAACAATGAAGTAAAATAACAACACTTTCCCACAAACATGGTGATCACAATAGCTCCACAAAAACCTCAAATCTAATATGATGTGATCATGAGCATCTGGGAAAAACCACAAGACCAAAGAGAACTTGAAAATCAAAACCATGTAGCATATGTACTTCTACCAACATCTCTAAATCCTCGAGTTGTGACAATTATGATACCCTTCACAAAACCACAAATAAAAAAGAATTGTTAACATCCAACCATAAACCAATCAATATGCAAGCCTCTCATACCAAAGAAAGGTTGAACCAAATAATCCATTCCCAAAACTAGGGAATAAGCTCAAAATCATCCTCTACACTCCTCAAATAAGACCTTAGAACTAACATGATCTATAGCTCAAGACTCATTCCCATAAGAAGACAAAGGAAAAACAAGTGCCAAATAATCCTCAAATAAGCTATCTAGAACTAACATCCATAGCTTAAGCTACATTCCCATGAGAAATAAAGCATGAAACAAAATGAATCTAAAAACAAGGTGGGCAATACCTATCAAATGGTTTACTATTGAGAGGACCAAGATTGGGGAATGATATTTCTCCTCCATGATACACCAAGCCACCATGAATCACTCCAAGAACATTCTCTCCAACAAGTCATTAGGATTTTAGGATACTAATCATTATAAATAAATTGAAAGAATAAATAAAATGAGAATTATACAAGCATTGATTTAACAAATAACACAACATATACATGGGAAAAACCCTTTCAAATAGAAAACCCTACAATGCATCATTTCATTATAAAACACTATACAAGATGATCTATTATAACATAGGCTGAACCTGGGGAACACTTCTCCATACATTGACGTGACCTATAATACCTCATATAGTGATAGAATTCACTATCAATCTCCAAATTCTCACACTCCTCATAATGAGAGAGAACCTCCTTATATATAGAAGGGGTAGCATAATACCTCATACATTTTCAAAACCATCATTTGTAAATAATTAATAATCTTCATTAGAGTTGCCAATGGCCTTGTAACAAGAAACCTCGCATAATTGGAGGGGAAGATTCATAAGTCTAACCCACATTGAAAATAAATTAAGTGGTTTAGTAAGGGGGTTAAAGGAAGTAAACCAAGGTTTAATGGAGAGAGAGTGCTCTCCCCAAGCCCATAGATTACCAAACACCTTACAATAGGTGAGAGAGAAAACATGACAATAGGTTGGTTTAGATGTTTCTATGTAGATACTCCTATATGTTAAAATGTGCCACCACATTTATGGAAGCTCTCAATTCACCAAATTAATCGATGATACATTTACAACCTAATCTTGAACATAGAAATCACCAAAACTCCTCAAATATTTTGTCCCACCCCACATTAGGGCACCCACCCTACATGAAGTGCATGGGAAATGGATATTTTCCCAATAAAGAGATTGTGATACAACTATGATGAGAAGTATCAATTTTTTAACCTTGTTGATGTTATTGCATGTGGTACCATCAACAAGATATACTTGTTGGCATGGTGACAAACAAGTTGGTTAACTATCATAGGTTGAAGTGGAATTATGGCGTTTGGGTTTGAAAAAGGATGAGTTTTGAATGGTTTACTATATCATGGATTATTTGCATGCACCAAACAATCATAAATGGTTGTTGTAACACACATTAAATGAAGGGGCTAAAATAGGTGTTGAACAAGAGGGGAAAAGTGCCTTTTCTTTCACTTTAGCATGGAATTGAGCTTAAGAGAATCATTAATGCCAAAGTAAAAATAGTAATTATAATTGTCATACATGATTGAAAAGGATGGATAAGAATTTTTAGTGTTGTTTTTTGTCTTCACTTGAGCAATGTCTTCACTTGAATTTTTACCCTCTATTGATTCCTTCTCCTTTAGGATCTTGTGATAGTCTCAGTATCTAGTTGACCACTTTCCTTATTGGTTTTGTGGGGTAGTATTTTATCATTTGTTGAGTGCTATTTATTTCAAATTTAAAATATATACAAGGAAATAAATGTACATTGTAGATGTACCATCATGACAATTTGCATAAGTCTAAAAAACTCTCATATGTCAAAATTGTTAGAGGATCATGGAGATGTTATCAAGTTGAATCCATGAAACCCTAGAAAAGAGGTTGAAAAAAAGGAAGAGATTATCTTGTATGAAACATTCATGGATTTTTTGTTGAGTTGTCTCCCATGAAAGATACAATCAAGGATTAGTGTGTGGTGTAGGATCCATGGTGGAAGCACTTTAACCATTGCATAGTGTAGACCCATGAAAGTCTCTCTTTAATCATTTTTCTATGTAGAATCCATGCCATAGAGTCACTTTAACTAGGGTGTGCAAGGAATCATGAAAAACCACTTTAAACATTGTTGTGTGTTTGTGTGTGATATAGGATAGGATATAAGCCCACCTCAAATTGATTACGTAATGCATATATTTAAGGTATGGGAGAGGTTTTGTGGAAAGGAGGGATACAGAATTCGATGGTTTGTATTGAAATGTTTTGTTTATAAAAGATGTGATTATATGTAAGTTTAAAACATAGGGCAGGAGGATTTTGCCCCAAGTGCGAGGACAAGCATTTTGTAAGAATATTGTTAGCTAAAGAATAGCATGTGCTAAATTTTGCTTAAGATGTAAAACATACATTCCAAAAAAATTTAGAAAAGTTTCTTCTAGAGTAGAGGACCTTTTATAAAGCATGATATCTTATCCTTTTGTGAACTTTGTTCATGTCCATGTCCATAGTGATTGCATTTGGTGCATATCTACTGGAATACACTTTAATGCACTCCCACCCCCTTAATTCATATTCATCAATCCTTATTGGTCCTCTCAAACTAACAAAATTGATTATTGCTTCCCTTTCATTGTCAACGATTTTCATGATTCAATTTGAGGTGCTTTGTGTGTGCTATTTATATCTTCAATCTTTTATGAGACATTAGATGAAAGAAAAATCTAATAGCACTCAATTTCACTCTAACACAATGCAATACTTTTCTGTTATATTTCATGAGCCCTATGAACCTCCATATTATCATTTGATCTCACTTTCATGCACATTAACAATGCAAGTACTAAGCCTATTCATACACACCACTCACCAACTCAACCACATTTGGCCAATGGTGCTACAATAAGATATATTCCACCATCACTGCTTATCATGTTGAGCCACTTAATCTCTTCTACCATCATTCCTTATGGTGTGGGTGACACACCTCCATTTTGACATTTGATACTCATTAATTTTGGTATTGCATCAACAATCAAACTACTAGGTCATTTGGTTGCAATTGTTCTCATGTCTTAAGGCTTTTGGGACTCACCTCATTTTGAATCATCTTTTAATGGACTAATGGTGCAATCTTATTTTGACATAATGAAATCCTTCTCCTTTGCATTACACGATCCCTTTGATCCTCTACATTATCATTTGATCTTTTGGTCTATCAATGTTTAGATGCCTAGTGCATACATATGCATTGAGTTTATTTGGCCCCACCACATGCTAAATCAACCACATTTGGCTAATGAAATGATCCCAAGAGTTTTGGTCTTTGACATCCCTTTGGGATTGTGATAGTTGTAAAAGCTTCCATGCCATGATCTTCATCATGTGGCTTGTGCTACTCCTTGCTAACAATGCATGATCTTAGGCCCCACCATTCACCATCTCATCCTTGTATAGCTAATGACAATCATGAGATTTTCTAGGTTGTTGTTCAGTCATATGACTAGCCCCATTGACAATATGAAATTTTGTCTTCAAGTTGTGCCAACCAATTGTTTAGTCACATCATCTTGTTTGTGGGCCCCTCTATGACACCATCTTCTTACGATTCTTTCTTACATCATCTCCCTTTCACACACATGGTCAATTCTCAAACCCATCTCTTATTAACTCATCCTCCATCCACTAATAAAGAAAAAATCTTATGAAAACTCCAAAATGATATTTATTTGATTACATGATCCATGAAAACTTCAAAAGGATATTTATTTGATTACATGATCCATTAGATCAATTTATAATTTGGGTTAGTGGAAAACTATGAACATAAAAGAAAAATATATTTTTTGGATTGTGGTAGTTCACCATGTAGCACCTTGCTAACATCACTCTTTGACAAGCTCAATGTTTTAAATAAACAAAGGAAGGTGGGCCTACCATAGGGCGATGTAGCCAACTTGATCTAATGGTTCAACATGATACTACCAATACCTCTACCTTTTTGTTTGGGTTACACTAATCATTGGATGGAAATAGTGCAACTATTGCAATCTATAGTTTCATTGAGATTTGACAACATTATAAGGATGTGCAAGTCTACCATGTTGCACTTGATGATACCATTGAACACGGTGCTTATATTATTATACAATAAGATCGAAGGGACTCTTCAATACCAATGTGCAAATATTGAACTAATGGCACATCAAGCCCTCTACAATATGATTGAAAACACTTGTAGGTTGCATCCATTGTTAGATTAAAAAAAGATCAACAATACAAAATCTTCTTGGTTCTCCATCGAAGAGTAATAAAATTTGACATTCTATCTCTCTCATTAATGACAACCATAGGACCACTTACCCTGATTTTAGCATGATATGGTAATTTCTTGCCCATTTGTACCCTATAATTTATAGTCTTGAGGTCAAGATGCATGCTATTGTACTCTCCAAATTTGACTTGCTAGTATTATTTATTAATAAAAAATGGTGGGCACTTGCATTTCATATGTTTATGGGCCTGCAGATCACTCATGTTCAAGTGGGAAAAAAAATGTAGTTGAGTATTATTTGGAGGACTATCTTCTTCACATGGGGGAAGCGTCTTAAATGTGCAACAATATTTACTTAAGGGTTGCTTTGGTAAGATCTTTTTTTCAAAATACCAGACCTCCCTATAGATCAATGCTCTCTTGAATTGGTTCAAGTTCTAATAGAGCTTCTTGGTATTCTCATTCAATGGATAGGATACATTTGCACTCTTATCTAATTTTTCTAAGGTGATTTCTTGCTCAAAATATATTGTTAGGGTAAAGGTTTGTGTTTTCTCTCTTAATTCATTCAACATAATTTCTATCCAATATATCCTTATTTTTGGACACATATAGGAACAAAAATTTCCAAAGTGTGTGCATGAATGAAAAACAAGTAGGTATGAGTTCTTTCGATGATTTAATGTGTGTGAGTTTGACTTCATTTTTAGGTTGAGAAATTATTTGTTTGTGATGATTTTTTTCCATTGAAACTAAGATTAGAAGCACTTCGATTTAAATATAAACATGATCTAAGGTTCACTTGTGATTTTTTTCTCTTTTTTATTGAATTTGTGTTTTTTAGGTGTATTCAGATCAACATGCATACTATATGCATACTAGACAAAAGGAGGGGAAAATAGGAAAAAGAAAAATATTTTGAAAAATAATTAATTTTTACCCATTTTTATTGAACTAGATTTAGAATGGAATCTATAGAAAAACAACTACTATGCATGCAAGGAAGATAATAAAATGATCTATTGTTTTTGTGCTTCTTAAAATTAGCATGAATGCACACAAATTTTCAATGCAAAGATAATATAAATGCATATTTTCTCTTTCATAATTTGAACTAAATGTATTGCAAAAGCTAAAAATCAAGGAATACACATGCAAACAATTTTATTTTTGAGTTAAGTGAACATTGTTTGTGTGAAGGTTGGTTGATTTTTTACCATTTTCAGTGTTTGTTTGAGAGGAATAAATTTTTTTTTGTTTGTATTGTTTTATTAATATTTACTTGAGAAAATCTTCAAGAATATCAAAACTCTTTCATCTATAGGTTTGCAAATAAAAATGAGGGTTGTTGGGTGCTCAAATCCATCAAGGTAGAAAGCTAAAAACATTAGAGAAAGATGCAATGGAAGAAAATTTTAAAAATAGAAAAAATAACTTGTCACTCCTTTCAATAATAATTTCTTCCCTCTGGTAGATTTTATTCAAACTAGGGTGAATTGATAAGAAATGGGAAACTATATCATTTTAGAAACAAAATTTAAAAACCAACAAAACAACAAATGGTCAGAGAGGCACAAGGTGAGAAAGGGAAAGGCTCTTAGAGGCCAACTCAAAAATTCCATTATATTAGAATTAGTTGGAAGAAAGTTTTAT
Organism: Sequoia sempervirens; assembly: GCA_007258455.2. Taxonomy (NCBI): domain Eukaryota; kingdom Viridiplantae; phylum Streptophyta; class Pinopsida; order Cupressales; family Cupressaceae; genus Sequoia; species Sequoia sempervirens. The sequence goes on along the minus strand of VDFB02069079.1, from coordinate 17,659 downwards.
TATTTATGCGATGCAGGGTTGTGTGTTGGATTGTGAAATCATTATTGGATATCAAAATGTTTGTCAACCTAATTTAGGAAGTTACATATTTTTCCCCCTTGGGAAAGGCATTCTTCCTTGATGGGTAGGTGTTGTCTTTCAAAATTGGCATAAACCTTGCTTGATGTCTCACATTTGAACTTGTAAAATGAAATGCAAGATAATGTGTAGCATAGGAACTTTGGAAGTGAAAATGAAGATAAGTTTACTTACCATCCATGTGGGGTCAAAATATACTACTATGATATGGAAAAAGAGATCCTAGACCTAGTGAGCAGATTACTAAGATCAATATTTCCTTGCATCAACATTAGAAGCCAATCCAACAAGGTGATAAGATTGGCTAGCAACCTAAATGAAGAGAAAATCTACCTTGGACCTAGTTCTTTTGTTGCCTTGAAAATTGATTGGATCTAATGTGAATTAATTTCTATTTAACTATGTAACCTAATTTGAAAATACAATTTTTCTACACAAACAAAACTAAAAAGTCACATATTGAAAATAAATATGAGGACAAAATTTTGTGCACTTGTATTGTGAATATGGAGCTGATTTAGGAGGTCAGGGTGCTCGTACCCTTGAATGAGAAGTATAGATCCTACTTTGTAACTTTATAACCTAGAGCCTACAGATCCGCACTCTGCTCTTCTGCTCTACAATTTTCTATCTTCAGATCTAGAACTATAAAATCATAGCAAAGAGAGGGATATGGGTGGCTATATAAGATTTTACCTTGTTCAAACCCTTGTTTTGGTATTTCTACCTCCATGAATAGTTAATTGATTGACTGATAGAATGTGTGTGCTCCTAACCTTAAATATGTCCAAGGATGTAATGAGCTAAAATAAAAAAATCCTACTCAAATGTGTTAGAGAAGGATTCCTAAATGACATGAACAAGATCAACCCAAGAGAAATTCAAATACCCAGAGGAAAATCCAAATGCATAAATACCTTTCTTAGGGAAACAAGTAGATCAAAGCTTGAAGATGAGAAAACTTTGAAAATAAGTCATTAGGTGTTTGAAAGAAGCCAAAGCTATCTCAAAAACCTAGATTCTATCGTGTTCTTCCATTGACATCAAATTCTAATCATTGTGCTAACTTGAATAATTTTGAAATTTGCTTCGTAAATTTGCTAAAATGGATGTATTTTGACAAAGCTCTTATATAGTAATTGCTTCCTCTCTTTAATTTGAAATAAGAATTCATGTTTATATAGTGGAACATAGAAATAAATTAAAGTGTAGGTCGACTCATTTAATTTTAATTTTTGGGATTAATTTATTGTCAAGTCTTGGGTTTGAATTCACATCTTTGAAAATTTGAGGCTGACACAGACGAGAAATTAAATTTGCTAGGATAAACACCTGGACTAGGGTGCTAGTGCTTTTGTCTATCCCTTTTCCACTCATTCAATTTGATTTGGAAGTTTAGGGTTTGTTTAATCAGGACTTATCCAAAAGATGAGCACTTGCCAAGGTTAATTTGGTGACATAGGATCAATAAAGCACTTTATTTAGGGTAGCACTAAAACATTCTCCTAGGTTGATAGGAAGGGTCAAGGCTAGGGTAATTTATAAAATGCATTAAGGGGAGAGGTTATTAAAGCGAGTTCCAAAATAGAGCATGAAATTATACTTTCACCTTAAGGGAGTATAATTTATGATGCTACATTTAGCCCCCACTTTAGCAGCCATATGACACTAAATGCATATGCAAGCCAAAGTATTGAAAATAAATCATTTTATAAAAGGATACCCAAAAGGATAGTGTAGAGGATTTAGAACATTCACCAAGAAAGAGAATGAAGCTCTCAATGTAGTAACTTTTATTCTACAACACTAGGAACCACATCTTATAAAACCAATTTGTTAGACTTTCAAAACCATCCTACACATAAAAAAAATGTATTAGTCCAATACTTTTAAGGAAAATGAAATTTGAGGGTAGATGTATGCCCCCCATTTTCACTTGCTTTATGGAGGTGGAAACATGGTAGCTATCTCGTCACATCAAACTGATTATAGTTTTGATGAGAACACTTCTAGTAGGGTCATGAGAACATAAAACTAGTTACCAACAAGCATACAACATGAAAGAGGATGAAAACATGATTCCAATGCAATAAATAACACAAAAATCAGAGTTCACAATCCCAAGTTATGATGCTTTTATGATACTATGATATGAGTGATATGTTATCACATTTATCTATAAGTTATAACTTTTGACTTTTTTGAGTGATAAGCCCAACATTCCTAGGAGTGAAGATGCCACAACAACAAGAATATCACACATTGAGGCTCGAGGCCCTGAGGGGGCATGTCACATGAGGTATGCAGACATGAGAGATATATTATGTTTTCACTTTCGCTATAGGTAGGAGCTTTGTTTAGGTTATTTTTAGTATTTTTTTACAAAAGGGGGTTCCCCTTACCAAGTTGGGAACCCTAGACCTTTGAGGGAGCCCATGCCCAATAGTGGTGCCCCTAACCAACATGGGATCCCTTGACTAGGAACAAAGTCTTTGTGAATTTCTACCTTTATTTTGATTTGTTAGTTGATGTATAACTAATCAGACAATCTTTTCACTGAATGATAGGGTCCACCACATATACGGGAGCACCTGTGGGGTCGTCTATATACTCTTCTTCATGACCATGCTCTATTACTCCCAATGGAATATCAACACCATTTATGTGATATCAGACTATTCTGGGTGTACACCATGCACACCATAAGATATCATGACGTGATGTTGATGAAACTCATGGAGCGATGGGATGTCGATACCTCTACCTTCCATCTGTTGATAAGAGAGATGGCGATGATATTGGAGGATGTATACCACATTCTTTGACTAACCATACATAGTAGGATTGTTAGTTATGAGGAGGGAAGGATTTGATATGAGATCCTAGCCGATTAGTATTATTGCACCGGCCGCGATATGCCATCGAATGACAAGGTCCGAATTCAGCTATAGTGGATACTATATAGAGGTGTTGATATACCAATCATTCATCATATCATGATCACTATGATAACATTGATGGTCACACTAGATGGATGAGGCACACATCTAGATGGGCACCTCATTCATACTATATGAGTGATGGAGGAATGAAAAACTGTGTTCACCTTGAGGTGAAGCATTCTAGCACACTTGTACTCTGATCTCTGGTGATACACCCATTATGAGACACAAAGTCTTATGACATGCACACTCCTCAAAGTTTGGGTGTTCAAGAACATTGCTTGCACATGACCTGCAAAATAAAATAGAGAGGTGGCATGGACCTATCCTCAAGTCTTTTGTTTTCCTTTGAAGATTCTATGGTAGTATAAAGATGTGCTATACTAGCGCATCACATTCAATTGATTGGATGTTGTAGATGTGCTTTGGAGACCCTATAGGACCTAATAGCCTTGGACATACATGTCACAATAGCTTGCTAGGATGCAACACAATCACTTCTTTGTTGGTCTTTATGAGTACATCGTGATGCCTTTTTACTATGATCGAGTGACCAGACAATTTAGTTGCATTTAGGAGGTTCACATCCCTCGATTGACCTATCTCAGGTCAACTCACAACAATGCTAATTCACATGAAATAGCTGATCCAACCATCATAGGCGTACTGCTAAGCAAATCAGATGATGAGAAGTGAGACAAACATCCAATATCTAAGGTAGATAATATCGTATATAGAACTACATACATCAAATGGTGGGATAATAGACATCCAAATCCTATATTTCTTGCTAATAATCCTACTAGTGATCTCGAGCAATGGCCATGACATCAAGAGGATTATGAGGAGGACAAGGATGATGATGGAGATGCAAATAAACACAATGAAGAGGGGGATGAGCCAACCACAATGATAGGAGGAGGTTCAAACAAGTAGGATGAGGCTAGTGATGCCCCCAAGGAGAGACCTATGTCTCATCCTCGTGTATCACGAGTACAACCTACTACACTTGAGAGACCACACATACAAGCATTGGGAGATGAGTAGAGAAACATATACTATGCCCCCAATCTTACAAGAGAGCCTGAATATAGCCACAATAGTCATCTACAAGGATCCCCACTAGTGGGTCGATGATCCAGGTGATACGATATGTTATTTGATTGCTTTACTTTATAGTCTACTAGATGTTGTATTTAAATTTGATTTATGATTTTATATAATGTTTTTATTATATGTGTTTTTTTTGCAGTTGGTACCCAATATTGGCTCGAGTTGATTCCTGATGTGTAGCTACATCAACTAGTGTGAGCTAAGAACAGGCCACCATAGAGTGCAGGGCATCATGCAAAGGTTTTTGAGCCTACAACAGGACTGAAAGTCGCACTCGAGGAGTTGAGAGCTACATATGGTGATATGAGAGTAGAGAGAGTTTGACCTCGTACTGATGGTGAGATGTAGGCATTCATGTGGGAAAATATTGATAGGTTGTGAGCTAAGAGAGATTAGTTATAGCAGTAGCATACAAAAATAGTTGAGGCTAATGCAAAGCTTAGAGGTGAGCTCAGGGATGTACTGGAACATAGTAGCTCTAGGAGTTACTCACAATCTACAGGCTCACGCTGACCACCACCACCAAGCCTCGAGGAGTTTGGTAGCCATAGGCCCACAAGATGATCTTATATGTTTTTTATATGATACACCACATTTTTTCAACATGGTGATATGATGTATATGTATATATATGAACATTTTTATTTGTTATGTATGTGTTTTACTTAAATTCTTTTAGTACCTTATGTGCTATCTTATTTAAGAACATGCATTACATTTTCCATATATAACAAATTGAATACACTTGTGATCTAATTAAAAATATCATTAAGATTATTTAAAAAATACAACAATGATCTAATTGATATATGTATATAGATTATGTGATCTAACTAAACAATTAAATGAAACTATTTAATTAAATTCTATGTTTTTTGACCAAGTGTACACATGTTAAACTAGATGCAATTATGATTTAATTTAAACTATCAAATGCTATAATGATCTAATTAACATGCCACACAAATTGTTGAATAGTATGATAACAAGTAATAATCAAATTTGAGAAAATTACTCTAAAATCCAAGACACACTAATGTTTGTCATGAACAAAGCAATGTAACATTAAATATAAATTAAATATATCTAATCTAATCTACATGCTTTAAATGTCCAAATATTACTCAAAGATTGAAATTAAATTTTGCATAAAATCTATACAAATGCATAGCATTAATAGGTTCTTTAAGAGGTGCACCATCTATTGTAGAAATCTTGTATGCATATGATCTATAATCCTTAATGACATAGGGTCCCAAAAATTTGACCGAAACTCTCCCTTCTCTCTTGTTGCAATGTGTACATTGCGTTGATTTTCATATAGCATCAAGTCACTAATCTTAAATGAACAATGGATAATGCCTTCATTGTATTTACATTGAAGAACCTTATAGTAAGCTTGCAAGTGTTTGATAATGTGTATACACTGTTCATCGAGCATCTCAAGTTGTTGAAGTCATTATTCTCTATAAGAATATCATCTACAATATCATTAAGAGAAATTCAAAATGAAATATTGTTGTCGACTGATAGTACATTTGATCAAGTCTGTTACAAAGGCCCAAGTATCCAAAGATGTGAAGGAAAATGGAAAAGTGCTAGATCCCATTTACAGTGGCCAACATATATATATGGTAGGAAATTGTATACCTTTACAATTTCACACTTTGTTTGGGTCCCTTAATGTATTAGACTTAATTAATCCTCTAATTGACCAAATTATGCATTCCAATGGCTTATTCTTCTTGTTTTTCAAAAGGGGAACCAACATTAAACATATGCATTCAATAATTAAATTGCCTTGGATCATGTATTCTTGGACTTATACGTTAGGACCCATTCACCCAAGGGCGAATGGGTCCCATTTAAGTGCCAAGACCCAAATTAAAATATGTTTTTGGCAAAATTTTAATGATCAAAATTCAAATTGGAAGTGCCAACTTTTGGAATCTAATTTTTGAGAAATTAGATAAACACCTATAAATACATTATTATTTTATCATTTCAAATCTAACACACTCCATGAGATCAATTCAAGATATTTTTTTTGTCAAGAGCATTCAAGAGCAGCATTATCAATCATCTACAACAATAATCAAGATCGTAACATTATGTCAAAATTTATGTGTGTTCATGTTATGTTTCAAAGGCTAACATTGTGATGTAGGTTTTCAAGCATTCAAGCATCAAAGCAAGAAATCAATCAAGCCAATCAAGCAAGATCCAAACCTTTGAGGAGATGTGTTTGTCTTCAATCCTTCAAAGGATCATTTGAAGGGTGGTGAGTTGTAGCAAGTATTGTTCATTCATCATTTCCTTCCCTTTTTCATTATCTTTTTATCAAGGTTTAATTACCAAACTGGGATTTGGCTAAGGAAAACCCCCATACACACAAACAAAAAAATGTATTTCTCTTTATGTATGTGTAGATCATAGGTTGAAGGAGAATTGAAGATCTTGAAGGAGAAATTGTGCATTGTTGCACAAGTTGCCATCATTATTATCAAGCCACAAAAACTAAGTTGCAAACTTTATTTTTGACATTCCAATAGTGGGACTTGTATCAAATAGAAGCCAAGAGCCAACATCAAAGGATTGCCAAAAGTTATTTTCGACCCCTGTACAAAGGCCCATTCGCCCCTAGGTGAATTAGTCCTTCAACAAACCTTAAAACCAATTTATGGTGATAGGTACATGTGCTCAGACCATTCAAATATCTATCTGTAAACTATCATTTATGTTCCTGCATTTTCAAGAATTTGCATTTTATGTATTAGGTCTTGTAGTTTGATTAGTTTAATAATTGCAAATAATTCTAATTCATTCTTAAACCTAAGTTCCTATTGTCCTAAAGAATCCAACCTAGGTCTGATTGGCTCACTATTTAGGTTGAAAGTCAATCTCTTGGCCTTATGGTTGGTATTCTAATGAAATCAATGGGAAAGTGGATTTAACCCTATGTTTTACCCCACATTTCGCTTGGGAATCCCTTTCCTATGTGTCAATATATAACCAACCAATCTTCAATAAAAATTGCTCATTGCATGAAAATGATGACATTGGGGTGAGGACAACTAGTATCATAGCTCACTCTCTTAAGTGGCTTAAGTCTCCTTTCTTGATGATGGAGCTGTTAAAACCTATAAAAGAGTTAAAGAACAACAAGGAAAGAGAAGGATCCTCTACTGCAACAGCCAAGGCAAAGAAGGTTTCACCTCCTAAGGTTACATGGAAGAAGAGAAAGGAGAAAGAAGAAATCGACATTGATTCAAGTGAAGAGGATGTTGAGGAAGAAGAAACTTTGGTCAGACAGAAAAGAACCAAAGTAACTATATGAGAAAGAGCTGCACAAAGAGAAGTCAACAAACTTATTCTTCCTCCCCTCTACATGAATCCATTATGCTTTCTTATCCTCCTTCTCCTCCTCCATCACATCTCCTCCTCCATCTCATCCATCCTCTCCACCTCCTCCACCTCCACTTCCTCCTTCTACTTCACATGACCTCCCTCCTATTCTAAAAAATGAGCCATTGTTTGAGGAGAGGAAACACCAATAAAGAAATTAGTTGAAGAAGAAGTGGTATTAGAAGAAGGGGAGATACAGAGAGAAATCCCTATAGAGGGATAAGTACAAAGAGAAGTCCCTAGTAAGGAAACCACAGCTGAAGAACATGTGGAGCAAGAAGTGGACTAGGTGGGAGAAACTCAAAATGAACAAGTTTGGGGAGAAGAGGAGATAAGAGTTGAAACTAAACAAAGGGAGATTGAGAAAAATGATTTATAATGATCCCACAACACAAAAACCATCCCTTCTCCCACTAGAGAAGTGTCCTCCACTAAGCCCATTTGGCTAAATCATACCATTCAAAGGAGATAGAGGACATACATAGAAGACAACTCAGAAAAGAGTTTATCATATTGTTATAAGCCTTCCAATCTCTTGTAAAAATAAGGAAAAGGGCCTGGAGAATATCCATAGTCACCATGTATGAGAACAAAAATAGAACTGCTAAAATAGCCATCCCTCTGGTGGATAAGATTGAATTAGAGATGTAGCCCAAAGATTTCTAGATTAGAAAAGTTGATCTGGGAGTACATACAAGGGAAGGAGAACAACAATCTCTCTAGATGTCTATTTTTGCTATCCCAAAGAGGATGTAGAAAGATGAGAATACCAAGGAAGAGCTTAAAGCTCAAGTGGCCCAGTTGATAGCCTGTATCACAAATTTGATTGGACCAGTGGATATAACAGCTCCTAAGTCCACACTACAAGCTACACTGAAGGGAGAGGTCAGGAATTCTAATCGAGAAGGATGGATCCCAACAACTAAGCAATGGAAATCAATTTTTTTATCCTTATCTAACAAAGTGTTGAAGAAAGAAATAAATTCTTATCACTGCATTAATGTTGAAGATAGTCTAGCCCAACAAATTGAACTAGGTATAGACAAGGAACTATTAGTTTAGGCAGATTACATCCCAAATTTTCAAATAATAAAGGCAATGCCTACAAAGGATCTCATTAAAGTTGTAGTAATTGAAGAACAAGATTAGGATAAGATTCTTAAATAGTTAAGAGATGTAGAGCTAAGAGTTAAGATCTGAAATAAGTGCACGCCAAGGCTAAACAAGAACAGAAGTCTAGCAGAGCAAGCCATGACCAAGGTTCATTAATTTGTAGAAGACTTAGACTACACATTCTGGGAAATGCCTTTTTTGGTGAAGGCTCCCAATAAAATGATGGAAGAATTGAAGAATCAAACGTAGGGTCAAGTCACTTAGTCTGCCATTGAAAACATAATGAATAAAAAGGCAACGCTTCATTCTTTCGAGTAGGAGTTGAAAACCTTCATCAGCCTATAGGAACATATGGATAATTTTGCTTTCAACCAAAAAATATAGCTCTAGTACCATTGGGGCCCACCAATGGAGAAAATGAATGAACTGATATCAACATTCACTGATAGCATCTCTAACTAGCTACAAATAGGAATTCTTGATGTTGTTGTGTCCTTTTTGAATAAAGTGTTGTAAAAATCCAACGCCTAGCTTGTAAAATCAAAATTGGCATTGAATTTTAGTTAGTGTTTTTGCTTCCTTAATTAAGGTTTAGTTAGATAGGAACTAAAACTAGGGTGCCTAGTTAGATTTCAATTGTAATTTTAGTTGGAATCAATCAGATATGTGGCACTAGAGTTAGTTTCAAGTTTCTTTTTGTTTAGATTCTTAATTTTAGGAACTCAACGTCCTATATAATTTTGATATTAGATCATTTCAAAGGATTTGATTTTGATGTATTGTTGCATAATAAAATTATGCATTCTCAATGTGGGTTCTCCCACTCACTTTGTGAAGATCATAATTTTGATAAATCAAAGGATTATTCCTATTTTGCATGTGTCTCAATCTGGTGTATTGGTAATGGTATGATTGTTCTATTTTGTCTAAGTTGAATAAATTAATGGAATCTTGTGTTTTATTTTGGAATTAAGATTTTATCTTAGATCTATGTATGTTTAATGACATTTTGATTGGATAGAATTAGAAAATATTAGGTCTGATTATATTTCCTTAGAAGATTGCATTGTTGTTAACAACAAATGTGTGAATGGCTATTTTCTTTGATAATGGTTTGCAAGATTTTATTTAAACATTCAAAACTGGTTAATAAAACATGTTTTTATCATTATTCCTTTACTTTAGAATTTATTTAATTAGATCTTTTGTTGTACCCTTCTATCTTTTGACTTTTCTTTAAAATCAATTTGAAATCATTGAAAAGAGCATTTTATTAATATAAATCTACTGTAAATTTGAACATGCAATTTGTCCCAAACACTTAGATTTGTTATTGTCAATCACATGTTAGTAAGATCATTTCCAGAAAATCTAACAACCCAGGTCCCTTGTTGAAACACATTAACAATGACCACTTTTTTGTCCCACATGGTTAAGACCTGACTATAAAGGAACATTAGAGTAGTTTTCTACTTTTCAAGAGGAGAAATGGCTCATTATTGCTTAGCAAGTTGGATGTGATAAAACCACCCTCAACAGTTATAACTTGAAAACGATGTTATGAAAAGGGAAACCCACCTTGGTTTTTCAGAGCCTAAAGTGCATATGAGAACAATTGTAAATTTATCTCCTGTTCATTGGCCATTGATCTAGGGTTCGCAAATATAGGATTTGGCAACTTCTTAGAGAAACTTTGGCAATCAGTTGGAGGAACCAACATATTACTTTCTTATATTTTATGCTATTCAAAAATACTTAAAGAGATGAAATTTGAATTTCTTGTTCCTTGTGCGTGAAGGGAGAGAAGTGTAGGTCCTTATATATGTGTATACTTGTAACTAAGGAAAAATATTGTAGATTTTGAGTTGACCCCACAGTGCAATGACAAGTTGCTCGGTAGTAGAAACACTACCTCTTGTGTTTGAATCCCACAAAGTGTGGGGGGGATCGAACGTTGGCATCAGTAGTTTGTAGGGGAGTATCTGGTGGTAGCTATGTTCTAGTGGAAGCTAGCGATGGACGGTGGTGGTCGTGATGTTGAAGATGGAGATTTGACTCTACTGCGGGGTCAAATTTGGAGGAAGGTTGGCGGTGGCAGCAGAATTGAGGGCGTCAATGATTGATGGTGACACTGGCGACAATTGGTGGGAGGCTACAAAAGGTATCAGAGGTGAGGAGGATTGCAATTTTGAAGGTGGAGGCGACTGCTAGGAGGTGAAGGCAATGGAAGGAGAAGGAAGCAAGGAGGAGAGTAGGAGTAAGGAGGCTACGAAAGGATAGGAAAAGAGGCAGAGGTGCGGAGTGGCTATAGGAGATGAAGAAGGAAGAGGAAAGGTAGGATAAGGGGGAGAAGAAGGAGATGAATGGTGGGGATGAGGTCCCCCGAATGTGGCCTCACTGGTTCATAGCACCAGTCAAAAGCATTCACCTATCAAATTTTTTTATAGATTTCATTATTTTAGATAGTAGTAGAGAAAGAAAAATATATTTTTATGTTATTCATTCTTGTGCTATTGAGGTGAATCTTGGTTGTGCATGATTTGGGTTTTATTCCCTAATTGAATACGTACTTGCATGCTTGAATTGATAGATTTCCCTACTTGTGTGTGTTGTGGAAAGTGCCTATGTGTATGCATTTGTGTTATTGGACTTGCACCCATAAATATTAGCATAAAACTTCATTTAGGTCATTTACATCAACTAGTAAGGTGACATGGTGAACCAAAATTCAATTGCAATACTGTTTGGGTGTTTGAATAGTAGGCTACCTTGTAGCCTTTAAATAATTCTATTGACTACATATAGGAAGATTGGTGTGATCTTGGTGTTATAAATGGTCTATGGTGCCATCATAAATAATTAAAATTCTAAGAAAAACTATCACTTATTCTTTCATAATTCCCAAAACTAAATGTATTATCTCTTTTCATTTAATTCTTGATATAACATTTTTAATTATCAATTCCCATCTCTTATTAATTATTTAAATGTAAGTGAACTTATGTTTGATTTCATTTATTTAATTATCCTAGATTTATATAAAAGGGATTGCATTCCCTTAAAGGTGGGAGGAGGTACACAACCTAATTAAAATTTACACAAAGTCACATAACAATAATGGTTACCCAAAGAACTAAATAGGGATTTTTTAATACTCCAACATATCCCATTAAAGCACATCTTATTACATGTTAATTACAATAAAGATTACATAATATTTAGTTTAACCAATGAAAATCTCTTTTCTTAATTTTAAAGACGCTACAAAATTATCACATACCTCCATGAAATACCCTTTACAAATATATATAGACTACCATTAGAAAGAAACTCCTATTAATTTATGAAATTGGAACTTCAATTACATTGTGAAATATCTCTTAGTTCAATGAAAAACAAATTCATACCAGTGTAGACATTATTTAACTATATTGATAAGCTACATGGTTATAGGTTCAATGAGGATTTGAGTTACATGATTTTGTATCTCTTCATTTGAAATACTAAAACCATCTCTCTCCTTGTAGAAATGAAGCCAACCTCTTGTGACGCCATAAGCATAATCTTTGATAGAAGTTGGAAGACCATCATTTTTCAAGTACTCCCAATTTAATTCTTTGAGTCTTTCATCCAATAAATTCTTGACATAATTCAAGGCATCTTCTTCAGTGGATCCTAGATTATCTCTTATGTAACATGCTATTGATGAATTTGTTTCTCCTCGATCTATCTCACCCTTCACAACCAAGGATTGAAGGTCATAATAAAATAAAATAAATGTGCTTACATCCAACTTAATCTTTCACTTTTATGAGTGTACACAAAATAATTTTAATATTGAATATAACATTGTTATATACCTTAAATGATTTAATGTCACCTCTTAATCTAAGGCTCAAGCATAAAAGATCATTGAACCTTGATGGATAATCAAATTTTTGAAGAATATTTTCTGAAAGAATCCCATCTATTGTTAATAGAGGTGGTAATGTGATTGCACGATTCCCTGAACTAACTGTTACATTCTCGATGTGTTCTGCCAAAGTTGGTATGTGCCTTGTAGCAAGCCACTCAACTTCTTGCATCATCGCATCTATATAAGCTTCCCACTACATAAAAAATCAATAGTTTTGAATCAGAAAAACAAAAACCATCTTATTCTATTTGAAAATACAAAACTAATTTTATCCCTATTGTAAGTATTAAAATATAAATAACTCATTAAAGTATACAACCACCACAAAAAAAAACCAAAGCATTAAAAAAATTGATATTCTAAGAAAAATAACAACATAAACTATACAAGCATTAAAATTAATTCACAAAAAAATTGATATAATAATTTTAAGAAAGGTTAAGCAACAATTAAATAAACCTATATACACAACGATATTATTTTTGTAAATAATTGAACAACACAAGTCTATTAATCGATTTTATTATAATAAAGGTGAGCATTGATTACATCCATAACATATCTAATGAGATTAAGATGTACATACAAAGTAAATTATGTGACAAAACAAGAAGAAAATAGGTGAATAGAAAATTCACATATAAAGAAGAAGATGAATGAAAATATATAGTAAAATTTAAATAAAAATATATAGTAAAATTAAATTCTATTAAATATGAAGTCAATTGCTAAGTTTGACCAACATGAGATCAAATACTTGAACTTCTAAGATTAATCTCAATCTATAATTATAAATTATAAATTTTTAATATATGCTCAAATGTAACATTATGGAGGATGTTGAATAATATAAGATGAAAATAGTATTTATGTTTCCTTTTTACAAAAAGATGGTGTTGAACAAATTGATGATTTATTGTGTGTATGTATAAGATAGTTAATTTAAAAAAACATTTATTCTATGAAATATAAATTTCATTATAAAATAGCAAAAAACATAGCCATACAACATCTTTAGAGAGGGCAAGAGTATCTCGGCCTTGAATCTTTTCAGCTTCTCCATTCATTTCATTGACTGTCCCATACAATGGCATATACACAATTTTCATATATTCAGGAAGGTGGTATATAGAAGCTGGATCCCACCTAAGAGAGACATAGAAGACTATTATTAGTACAATCATATACAAGTGTATTATTAGGTATAAGTACACAAGTTATAATTTAACACTTACTTTTTAATAGCCTCTGTGAAGAGTTTCAGTTCATCAAGTGTTCCATATGTATCGTATGTATCATCTATATATGTTGCGATTGCAGAGAGCTTTGCTAGGCCAGATCTAAATGCAGAATATCTCTCATCCTCACAAAGTGCACATGCCATAAAAAAATATTCTACATGACGATGGCGAGCAAATTTCAATTCAGACAAACGAGACTCCCTCCACCATCTGAAATACAATATCCAATTAAAACTAAATCACTTGAAACCTCAATCACCCAAACTACTAATAAACTTCTTCATAAAACTTAAATGTAAGAAACGGTAAAAATAAAATCAAATTTATTATAGAATATATCTATAAAATCTAATATCTATCTCACATAACTCACCTAGAATAAGTTTTAAGCTCTTGTTGATGCAATGACTGAACTGCGTTGAAGTCCATTTTAGCTAAAAGCAAAAGTTTCTCATTGCCCACAGTCCTAAACTCCAATTATCTTAGTTAATTTCTTTAAAATATACATATTTTAATTAAAAGGTAGAATGATGTGGCAAACCCATGAATGAAAAAAAAAAAAAACATTTATCTAATACCATAAAAGGTGTTTCCATTACCTGGCCCAGAATTTGTCTTCTCCGTAGATTTCAATATATTTCTTTGCTTCCAATCTGGGCAGATTGGTGTACCAGCCATACTCTAGATTGAATGACATCTGGATATAAAATGTTCATATTACAATACAGATAGAGGAGTTTATATGATATATATAATAAATAAAGTTAATAAACATGTTTTATGGTAAAAGCATGTGCACTTCATAGAGGAATCTATCTTCTAGTCTTGATAAGGTTACCTCTTCTAAAAGGTTAGAGCTGATCCCACTCTTCTGCATAGCTTGACTTAAATATGTAGTAGAGAATTCTTTAGCCTCCTCCAAACTTTTCTCCCCTGGAAAAGCAATATGTGAAGCTCGAAACAAATTTATAATACCTTTTATTTTCTCTTCTGTTTGAGCGGTGGAACATAAGAACTGCCCATTTGCTCTTTTAAAGGGACCCAACATTCCTATCATTATATTTTCCACAATAGTAAATACATCAATATTAAATGAATCTCACAATCAGATCAAGTATAAGTTAAAAGATTTAATATTTTTAGAATCAGACATATACCAAAATTTTTAGGAAAGCATCGCAGTTTAACAGTATATTCTAAGCTTTGGGGCTCATCTTGTCGTGTGATTTCAGATCAACCATTTAAAAAAGTCAAAACTTAGACTGTTTTATTTAAACCAAAAGACAACTTACATAAAAATATATAAATTCATAATTACATATAAAACAGATATTATACCTATGAAGTCTAAGAATCCACACTATTGTGTTGGTAAATACATCAATATTAAATGAACCCCAAAATCAGATTAAAAATAATTTAAGAGATTTATTATTTTTATAATCAGATATACATTAAAACTTTAGGGAGCGCTACAGTTTAAACAATATAGTCTAAGCTTTGACTTGTTTAGGTGGTTCATTTCAAATGAACCACCTAAACAAGTCAAAGCTTAGACTGTACCATTTAAAACCAAAATACAACTTACAAAAGAATCTATAAATTCATAATCACATGTAAAACAAATATTATACCTGAAGAAACAGGGTATCTATGAAGTCTAAGAATCCGAAAACCCAAGACTGTGGTGTTGAGATCTTTTTGGCATTCACCCCAATACCTGTTACTCCATTGAATTCCCTTCAAACTGTTATATACATAAAATAGTATTGATCGCATCTTCTAACAGTATTGTAAGATGTAGAAACAAACCTGTAAATGAAATCAAGGGCTTCTTTGATTTCCTTTTGAAAATGTCGATAAATTCTAAGGCGTTCGATATTATCAACCATTGCAAGAAGATGGAAAACATTGTCTGCATGTGATTCAGCAACAGCAGTTGCACTGAACATGTCTTTGATCTCAGTAATAAGACTCCCACAACGTTTAACATAGAAAGGAGTCTGAAATCCAAACAACAATGTGCTTTTATTTTATTTTTTGAAAAAACAATTTAAAAAGTTACAAGACCTTAAACAATTGGTGAGCTCTAACGACTGTAACTTACAATCGGGGGTGTTCAGTGACGGCTGATAGGTAGTTCCGGGTGGGAGGAAGGCAACGAACGTGAAAGCATTTGTTATTCTCCTTGCCGGGGGTTCAGCTGTTAGCAGGACAGAAAGAACAATCCAATGGTAACAACCAGCGTGATCTCCAGTAACTAGAACATAGGCGGAGGTACCACTAGCTAGAGAACCATCAGTAGCTTCTCCAGTCGTAGAGCCTGCAGAGATAGCTACGGGAGAATAAGCAAAGCTACCAATAGCCCCATCCCGCTATAGATTGGGACGGGTGGGAGGAGATAGCGGGGTCTAAGTGAGTGGAACACGCTGGCATGGGTCAGGTGGGGGGAGATAGCCAGGTGGGGGGTTGACGTTCGGCATCTACCTCCCTTGCTATAATGGTTCTTGGGGGTCAGGTCGGAGGGAGAGGTAGGGGGGTGCGTGCGTGCGCGGCCCCCCCCCAACTATTGCTTCCCACCAGAGGCAAATAGGATGGTCCCCCATGGCTGTGGAGGCCATGATCAATATAACGTATGGATGCGAATGGGTGGGCCAATTCAGTATCAAATCTAGTAGAATTCTATTCAGTGGGCCTGCATTGAATCTATGTATAGAGGAACGTTCTATAATGTGTCTTGAGTGCGCTCTGAGTGACCCACATATTCAACTCTCCTTACTTTATTTTGCCATTAAAGGTTGTACATATATAAAATATTTAATTTGTTACTCACTGTAACTAAAAATTGCACATGTTTATGTAGTGTATTTACATTGTTTGTTATCTACAGTGAAACATTCAACTGTGTTTCATATTGTAAACATGGTATAGTTATTTTTATAATAAATTAGAATTCTTTTCACTTTTTTTTTTATGCAAAATTATTCTTTATGTTCTGTTTTAGATTATACATGTTTTATTTGTGAAATCATTCTATTCATATTATGAGTTTTAACATTAAAATAAATAAATCTTTAAATTATGCATGTTTCATTTGTGAAATATGCTCTTTATCATTAGGAAAGATATTTTTTTAAGATTGCATGTGTATTATATGTAAAATCATTCTAAAATAATGAAATGTTTTAGATTATACATGTTTTATTTGTGAAATTGTTTTATCCATATTGTGCTCCCTACCATCAATTTTTGTTTTTTAAAGATTATGTATGTTTCATTTGTGAAATCATTCTATCCACATTATGTTTGGTATCATTAAAAACCAAAATATAATCTCATTTGCTAACTCTTCATGGTGTTTTGGTCTCTTTTAACATCAATAATTGACAACTGATAATTCAGCTAAACCTCATGTCTTGTACCACTACCATCTTTTTTTTTGGTTTCTCTATCTTGTTCAAGGCACTCTATGTGAATTATTGAACTAAGATATCCTAATTTGACCTTTTCGCATGCCTTTATGTGTTAATTATTTTGCCTTTTGCACCTATCTTGAGCTCCAAATTCATATTCAAGGTAGCCCTGTTCTTCATGCATTTGTTGGTGTAGGGAGTTTCTGGGGAACTAGGCCCTAGAGAGGGTTGCATACCCACTTACAATCAAGAAACTCTAAGATACAAAAAATATCAAAAATAACATCTTATAAGCATGAAAGGTGGGTAAGTGCACAAAGTTGAGTCCACGAAACGTGGAAGTTTTTGCCTTAACCAAAAATTTGAAATCGACATTGAGGAAACGGGATCCCGATTTTAATAAACGGGATCCCGATTTTAATAAACGGGATCCCGTTA
>VDFB02069078.1:0-18558 GCA_007258455.2 Sequoia sempervirens | reverse complement strand
TGTATTGTTGATCCATGCAATACATCCTTAGTAGATCTTCAAGTACCTAGTTAACCCTATTAGTTTTACCATTCGTTTCTAGATGATATGTTGAACTTATATTCAATTAGGTACCAAGTGAAGAAAACAAGGTTTTCAAAAACCTAGACATCACACGAGCATCCCTATTTGAGATAATCTTCTCAGGAATCCCATGCAACCTAAACACCTCTTGAATAATTTTTTGTGCTATGACAAGAGCTCCATCGATTAAAATCCCTAGAATAAAATGTGCTACCTTGGTAAGCCTATCCACTACCACAAGAATGGCATTATGCTTGTTCCTAGACATAGGTAGACCTTGCACAAAGTCCATGCTTATTACTTGCCACTTACTTTCAGGAACATCATGAGGATACAAAAGTCCTATAGGGTGGTGATGTTTTTCCTTCACCCTTTGACACTTTAATAATTTTTCTACAAACCTAGCAACATATCCTTTCATTCCCTTCCAAAAATATAATGGCTTCACATTAGCCAACATCTTGGTCACACCAGAATGTCCAAAGTATGGTGCATTGTGAACTTCTTTCTACACCAAGTTTTTTAATTCTTTTAAATTAGGCACATATATTCTTCCTTTAAATCTTAATAACCCACTAGGTTCAAAGTGAAATCCTTCATACCTTATGTCTTATAGATTACCCAAGAGTTCTTTCTTGACTTTCTCATAGTATTCATCACCCTTGTATTTCAACAACACTTGGCCCTTGAATTCAGTTTGAATTGATACTATTGAAGTGATATGCCTCCTATGACTTAGGGCATTGGAAACTTGATTCCCTTTTCCCTTGATGTAGTTAATGTTGAATTCATAATCAATTATCAACTCCAACCATCTCCTTTTACATGCATTAAGGTTGGGTTGGGTGAATAAATACTTCAGATCATGATGATCAATCTTTAGTTCAAAAGGTTTACCCATCAAATAGTGTCTCCACATCTGCAATGCATGGACTATTGTTGCTAACTCCAAATCATGGTATGCATAATTTTTCTCATAGGGCTTTAGCTTCCTTGATTTATAATCTATGACTCACCGACCCTACATTAAGACTCCACCTAATTCTTCACCCGATGCATCTATGATGATAGTAAAGTCGCCATCTAGATTAGGTACCTTCAAGATCAATGTCATAGTCAACTTCTCCTTGAGTAGGTCAAATGTTTCTTGACATTTCTTAAACCACTCAAACTTCTTCCCTTTCCTCTACAATGAAGTAATAGGAAAAGCTATCTTGGAAAAGTGTGCAATAAACTTCCGATAGTAACCTGCCAAACCCATAAAACTTCTAACCTCAGGTACATTCTTTGGCACTGGCCACTCAAGTACCACTTTTTTTTTAGGTGGATCCACTACAATCCCATCAACTGTAATCATGTGACCTAGATACTGTACTTCCTTCTGAAAGAAGGTGAACTTAGGGAGTTTTTCATAAATCCTATGCTCTCTTAACCATTGGAGAACAATCTCTAAATATCTACAATGCTCTTCTTCATTCTTGGAATAGATTAAGATATCATCTGGGAAAGCCAATACAAACCTATCTAAGGAGTCCCTAAATACAATGTTCATCAGGTTCATGAATGTTACAGATGCATTCATAAGTCTAAAAGGTAGGATTGTGAACTTGTAATGATCGTATCTAGTCCTAAAAGCATTTTTGAAATCATCTTCATCTTTGATCCTCAGTTGATAGTAACTTGATCGTAGATCAATCTTCGAAAACACTACTGCTCCTCACATTTTATCAAAAAGATCATCAATGTGTGGCAATGGGTACTTATTCTTTATCATAGCTTTGTTAAGCATTCAATAATCAATGCACAAGCATAGTGTACCATATTTCTTCTTCACAAAGATCACTGGCACTCCCTAGGGGAAAAACACTGGGTTTTATTAGCCCTTTGGATAACAACTCTTTCATATGTGCTTTAATCTCCATTAGTTTCATTGTGGTCATCCTATAAGGTGCTTTGGATATAGGTTATGTCCCTGGCACTAGGTTGATGGATAAATAAAACACTCTCTTGGGAGGCATTCCAGGTAGTTCTTCTAGAAAGACATCCACAAATTTTTGAAGGATGGGATATTTCTGCATATTCATTTCTCTAGATTCCACCACTTCTCCTTCTTCAACACCTAGGAAGTCTTGTGCTCCATAATAAACAACATCACCTTGAGAAATTAATTCCTTGTATTCCTCAATTTTTTCCATTTTAATTGTGAAGAGTTGACATCCTTTCTTCTTTTCCCTATGCATCTACATAGTTGATATCTGACACAATTTCATTTCCCTAGGTGTTCCTTGAAATGGCACTTGATTACCTAGGATGTTTAAGCATTCTACAGTTTTAGCATGGTAATCCACTTTAGCCCTATGCTTCCATAGCCAATTCATCCCTAAGATGACATCATAAGATCCTAAGGGGACTACATACAAATTTACCTTCTTAGAGAAACTTGGAATTTTTACCCTTGCTTCAAAAAGATATTGCCTCACCTCAACTCTTGTCTAGTTTGCATATTCAAAAACCCAAGAATTTTCCATAAAACTAGCCTTTCTAGAAATTTGACTAGCTACTTTAGGTGAAGCAAAAAAATTCGTGGCTCCAGTATCAATAAGAATGGAAATAGTTATACCAAACAAAGTACCTGGAGTTTCTATCGAAGTGATTTGGTACTTAGCTTATTGATTGTCCAAAGTTGTATGGATCTTCTATTAGAATGCAGCTTGTTGTGGAGGAAGAGAATTTCCTTGAGGTTGTGATCTCGATGGTTTGTTGGGACAATTGATGGAAAAATTATCCCCACCACATATGAAGCATTCTTTCACTGGTCCCCCCTTTCTTGTAGGCCTTTTAGTATTACTAGCATTCCCTCTAGCGTTGTTGAAGTTATTACTATTGTTGAAATTTTTCCTCTGTGATCCCTTCTTGGTTCATTCCAATTGTTACGAGGTCCTCCATCCCTTTGACTTTGATAATTCGGCCCTCCACTAGACTCCTTTGGAGTTTGATTAACTAGAGGCCCACCGAACTTTAGATTCCTCTCGGTAGATTGAGATAGCTTTAAGCTTTTGCTCCTACTTAATTTCCTTCTCGTATACTAATTCTATAGTTGTTAGACTGTATACATTGAAAGCTCACCACCCATTTGGTTATTCAGACCCATGATGAACTTCCTGATTTGAAATCACTCATCTTTTTGGTGCATAGGTACATACCTCAAGAGACGAGTGAATTTATCCTAGTGCTCGTTCACTGACGAGTCTCCTTTCTTCAAATTCTGGAAATCAGTGAGCTTTTGGTCATAGAAAATTTGGGACAACCACCTTTTTCAAAAAATATCAACAAACTCACTCCATGTCAGCCTTAAATAACTAAGTCCAAGTTCCATCTTCTTGTTCATCCACCAGTTAGAATCTTCTCCTACCAACTGGAAAGCTCCCCAAATGACTTTTGTGACCTTTGAATAGTTCCTAATCTCAAAGTACTTTTCCATTTGTATCAACCAAGCCTCAGCCTCATCTCTATTGGTGCTTCCTTCAAATTTAGGAGGGGTAATTTTTCTCATATCCCTAGATAATTCAATTTTCACACGTTTCCTCTTACTACTTTTCAAGTTGGACTAATATTATGACTTATCATTATCATGTTCACTAGTATGGGTGTGATCACGAGAATTCTCTCCCTCTTCTTCTTCATTGTTAGGAACTTCCTCTTCATCATTTGGTATTTCTTGTTCCTCTCCCTCTTTTCCCCTTACCTCCTATTCGAGGTTTCCTATTAATTCCCTAGTTTCATCCATTATTGCCAGAATGTGATCCAACTTAGCTCCAACATTCTCAACCCTCTGACCTACTTCCTAACTTCCCCCAAGGTTAGTGTGTGTTCTAACCATTTTCCATAGTCAAAATATACCTGGAGGTTTCATGTAATTAGATCTAATAAATTTTACTTATTGTTTCGAAAACATTATAAAGAGCATAATTTCACACATAAGAAATTCATTGAAAAAGTTATACATAGTTTTGATAAGAACTTGATTTTCATTTATTCAAAAGGATTTCAATATCCTTCTTTTACATTGAATGGCTATTCAAATAGGCAAGAAGAGAGTATCCCTCAGATTCACTCTTAGATACATAACTGTGTGGGGTGTACCCCTCAGATGTTTGCTCAAGTTTATCATCAAAAGGATAATATCCCTCCGATTTATCCTATAACGCATATTTTCAAGGTACATAACCCTCTGATTCACAAATTGTGACTTTTGCAATAAATTATGCTAAGGGAAGAACTTGAGGATCCCTAAATATCATGACTGGACTAATACTACATTCTGAGGGAATATCCCTAGAAAGTGATAAAGAGTCTAACTTTGCTAGAGAGACAGGAAGTAAGTAGTTGAAGTTGGTATCATCTTTCATTCTTCTCTTCTCTTGAATAATTCACAAAAGGGCATGACTAAATATCTCAGTATCGCTTAGCCAAATGGCATTGTCATAATTAGTTCCCTCAATGGTACGAACAAGGGATTCTCTTTCCTTCTTGGCCCGTAGGTAGCACTCATTTTCGATCACTGACTTTCTTGCAGTGATCCTAAGATGCACCATCCTAGCACAAGAATTCCAAACATTAGACTCGTATAATGTTGGAGGGAAAACATAGCAAGCACATAGGTTCCAGAGTTAAACTTGGTGGCTCTAATACCATGTGTAACATGCCCATTGTCCTACTCAATTTTTTTTCTAATTTTTTAACCACAAGTGAAATAATTCATGATACCATCACATAGAAATTTTTTTTTTCTTTTCAAAAGCAAAAATAACATGCACATTTTAAAAAAACACTATTCCAAAATTCTATTGCATTATAATATAATTTCACAATCTTTCCAAAGAATTGATTTCATAATAAATAATCTTAAGTTTAACTTTTCATGTTTACAATCTTCCATATAAATGGACTCAAGAATACATACATAGCTCCTTTGAGCTTCTGGTAGTAGAAATACATATGGTCCAGGTAGTCCCCCTTAAAATTTTGGCCACCAACTGATGAGGAGAAGCATCACTCAAGCGCTTTTCCACCAACCACAAACTTACTGAGGTCCCCCACATATCTACCTAATGGTAAGATGGCCCTACCCTTCAACGAAGAGATTGGTTTGGTAACCTCATAATACTAGCCTTTCCTGAGCTTTGTGTTGTTTCCTACAAACTAGAACTTTCCCATACAATGGATACAACCTACATATATTACAATCTTGAACTAGCATGTACAACTGGATCAGAGTGAATTGACAATGTAAATAGTGGCAACTTACACTACTTTGGCCAAAGAATTCAACACTCAGTTACTTCGAGTGAGAGTCATCCTATTCACACACCTTCATAGCTCAATTTGTAATGACCACACATATTTTATACATAGGTTATCCCCTTCATTGGATTATCCTAACCCCAGGAATAATCTATATTCTCTTACTAAGACATTTCAACTATAGTTTAATTCAAACTAATTCATAATCCAAATTTTCACAAACTTATTCATAATTCAAACTATAACTATATAAGCTTTAACTTATCATAGCTTATAGTAAACATTCAAACACTCATTCCTACATATATAATATACTAGTATAACCTAATTATGGGATTTACAAACAACTAAGCTCTCCGAGCATCTTTCGTACTTTTCAAGAAGAATATAAACACATTCATAAGAAAGCATCTAAATTTCCTCTTTTCATTCAATTCTAACAAATAATATAAATTCATGCAATCTTCTCAACTTAAAATATAAAACAAAGTAGAAAACTAGCATGCCTGTAATTAGAAAGCTCCAATTGACAAATATGGTTTCCTAGCATAGCCTTCACCAAAATCGGCTTGCAACTCCTTCTAAACTCAGCTTTTCACTAACTTCTATCTTCCCTTGAAAAACTCTCACAATGCAACTCACTCTATCCTCACTAAACCCACTCTCAAAATCCTCACAAACTCTCAACTCATAAATGCAACAAAGTAACTCTTAAAAAAGTCAGAAAATAAGATTGCAATTATGTGTACCATAAGATGAAGAATGCTCCTCCATTTATACAAAAGCCTGAGCACTTCAAGGCTACAAAAAAGCTCTCATTCTTGCCACTTCTCACATTCAAAGGTTCAACTCAGCTAGCAAGATTCAAGGTGGCAGATTTAAAATGGTGACTAAATGTACATGCTCAACCAGTCACTATATCCATATGACAACAAATTGATTTACTAAAAAATGCAAGGTTAATGTTTCTACAGGTCGACCTTTCTCAACCAACTTCATACTTGACTATTTCTCACATTCCATTTTCCTCATACGTTGGAAACAAAATGCAAAACATACTTCTAAAAGGTGTGCACAATTCATAATTGGGCTCCACATAATATATCATGTGCCCTATTTACTTGGCTACAGTTTGGAAAAGACTAGGTCAAAGCTCTTTTTATGTTTGATATTCATTTGGCCTTCATAAAATTTGACTAAGTCTTGCCAGATTATTCTCATACTATGGTTTTCTTTATTCCCATGTGTCATGTTTTAGCATTGCCTATGTTTACATTACTTAGCATTTAAATTCTTTTTGAAATGTTTATTGTTTATGCGCTACCACGAAATGATGTGCAATTATCTTTTATTGTTGTGCTATACATTATATGCATATCTTGTGATATACATTATATGTGTATGTTGTGCTATATATGTTATTCACTCAATAAACATTTCAACACTATTTGAAATGATTAAGATATATTTAATATATATAAATAATATTATATATATATATATATATATATATATATATATATCTCAACTTATAAGTTTATAAAATGCCTTATTCAATATTTGAATACACATACACATATTTACATATTTCACATAATAACACATGTGTATATATACATATATATATGTATCATGTATATATATATTCATATACTATATATATCATGCCTTGATATTTAAACGCATATATTCATAATTCCCATCGATTGACATGTATATACTCATCTGTATGAGTTTATCGGAGACACATACATATATACATATATATACATTTTATGTATATATCTCATCAATTAATATAAACGCATAATGAAGAAATCATGCATGACTAAGAGAAATAACCTGAATCAAAACATTCATAGACAAGATCATAATGTCTTCTAAACCATACTCAAACAAGGCTAAGGATAACTTACCATTTCCCAAACTATTGGCTTGACTTCACTAAACTAGAGGTGAGTGTGTGAAAACTCAGTTAGGCTCATTAAGGGTTACTAAACCAAGTCCTTCTCTTGAGTGATACTTCCCCTCTCTTCTAGAGGATTGAATTTGTCCCTACATCCAACTTAATACATTGCAAAAGTAGTTAGTTGAATCAATTACAACCATTTGCATCATATATTTTATAAACAGAATCATTATAAGACATCAAATTGAATCAAACATTTATTTATTATATTTCCAAGATACATAAAGCATAAACATATACATTTAAAGCATTTTCACTTAACTAGGTAAAAGTAAATAAGTAATAACACAATGGGGTGTAACATGATTGCGGGTTATTATGATATTTGGCCCTAGCACTATGGTATAAGATTTCAAAAACTATTCTAAATCAAAGATGTAAGAAAAAGAGCCCATTCGGCCTCTACATAAAAATAGAGGATCAATTCCTCAAATACATAGGTTTACCATCAAGATTCATTCATGATTTTTACATTACTCAAGGGAGAAAAGATTTTCCAAGAAAGAGTAGGGATGATCAACCCATGTATTCTACAAACATTCTTAAATCTATTGAAAGAAATAACTCTTTACTAAGCAGTATTGTATCCAATATCAAATGCATAATAATTCACAAAGGAAAGTTACATGTCACATACCAATTTCTTGTAGACAAGGCAAAATACTCAATAATTTTCCTTTCTTTCTCACCCTCCTTCCTTATCTTCTTCCATTCTCCATGTATTTTGTTTCTCTTTCTCTGCATGTCTTTTTTCCTTTGTATCACCAATTACCCCCGAGGTTTTGTAACCCCCATTGAGCATATCCCCATTAACTTTTCACATCACCGCAACAACATGGAAGGTGTTTTATTTTTTTTAATCTACATATTGTATTCACTTTAAAATATTCTAATGTCTCCTCTAGGAATAAACAATTCTGCATGCAAAAATATTGCCCCCTTCCACTACTTTTACTAACATTTAAAGACTGACTGCATATGTTACTTTAACGCCCCACTATTAATTTCATGCATGCAAATGTTACCCCAATCAAATAAATTTTTACTGATTTTTATTTAGTTTTTAGTTCAACTAATTTTATTTAAGTTTTCATTTGATAATATTCCTTCTATTAAATAAAAATCATTTATTTATTTATTTAATCTCATTAACAATTCAAGCACTTTATAGTTTTGATAACTATATATTTATAGTAATACTATATTATTATTATCTCTATTTAAATAAAAACTCTCAAAGCTTATAAAAATATGTTATATTTATTTTTTCTTAATAAAATTAACTTTTGCAAATAAATAATCATAATTCACAATAAATAAATTTTATCAATACAGAGTGAAAAATAAATTAGTTTCGATTTAATAATAATCTTGCAATTAGGCTTTTAAACTATTTGTATAATTATTTAATAGTTAAGTTATCCAAGAAAATGGAGCAGGGGCCCTACCTCGATTAGCTAAAGCATCCTATTGCAGGCAAGAGGTCACAAGGTATAGTCTCCCCCCAAACCCATTGTATCGGAGGGTGTGTCATGCTAGCACCACCGATCATATGAAAAAAGTTTACCAGGCACACTACGGTTTATAGGGGGATGGATATCCAACTGATTCCTGTAGTCTAAAAGAAAAAAGTTATCCAAGAAAATGGGACATGCCACAATATAATCTCTTAGAACATCTTGGAAAAACTCCAACACAAA
Source organism: Sequoia sempervirens (assembly GCA_007258455.2). Taxonomy (NCBI): domain Eukaryota; kingdom Viridiplantae; phylum Streptophyta; class Pinopsida; order Cupressales; family Cupressaceae; genus Sequoia; species Sequoia sempervirens. The sequence continues at coordinate 9,522 of VDFB02069078.1, read as the reverse complement.
TATCCATCTTGGAACTTCTCAAATCATCCCCCATCCATAGAAATATTGGATCAAGCCTTACAAGAATCATGAATTCCCAATGACATTGATCATGAACAATTCTAAGCACTTGTAGGCCACCTCTCCACCACATACCAACTTAATTTAGATAAAATTGCATGCATCCAATCAACCCATACCATAATAAATATTTACACATTAAAGTCCTCATAGAAAAACATAGCAAAATGAGTCTTGCTTGATAATGGATCTGCCTCAAAATTTGTACCTTGAAGTTCATTAAACAATTGGGATATTTAGTTAAAGTAGCTTTAAAGCCTCAAGTTATCACCATCAAATCATATGATAATGTGGAGCAAGAATCAAAAAGGTACTATATGTTTTCTTATACAAGTGGGCTCAACATTGCAATATACTACGTGTCATATCATTGATCTTGATCTCCTTTACAATCTTATCATCAACCTCCCATGGCTTCATTCAATGCAAGTCATTCCATCCACTTATCATGAATGCATTAAATTTCCCCACAAAAACATTTAAAGTCACATTTTATGTCAATCCACATCCCTTTGAATAGTATGATCCTTGGAAGCGTCTTATCAATAATATCATCATTGTCCAAGTGCTAATGTTTTGACTTCTAGTGCAAATTAGAATCATCTTACATTGACCTCAATACTCTAACCTCGTCCATTTCATCCACCATTCTTGATCCTAAGGTAAATATCACTGGTAAAAGTTTATCAAGGATTTGAGTTGCATGATGCCTTTCATATTGGTATAATGCCTCTTTCTCCTTATTCATTTGATTGACCCTCTCAATGAAAATATAAACATGTACCAAGTATTAAGGAGTATGGATCCATCACCTTTCAGTCACTAGATACATCGATATAAACCAACAATTATGCAAAACTAATAAGTTATAGAAGAGGATCTTCTTAAGTACTTGTGAGAAAAATTTCCTATTCCTCTTCATATAATTCAAAGAATGAATTAACAAGGAAAATTCCTAGGCCTAAATGATAAAGGAATCAAGAAACCCATTAGTCCTCTAACCAATCCTAATGAAAGAGGACTTGGATACATACCTCCAAGTAAAAGCACAATCATGTGTCACACTTTATAAAGGAATCAACCAACAAAAAAAAAAATTGGTCTTTATGTTTTGAATTTCAAAATGATGTAGACTAATGAAATGTAGAACTTTTGATGAAGTTTATTCCTGAATTTTTCAAATTTTAAAAAATTGTTTTCATTACTTTTTTATCAATTTAAGAATAGATTTTGGAATGCTGAAAATTTTAGAAAAAAGTGACTTCACGGGTCATCAAGAAATAAATTGAAAAAAACTTCATTTCTCCTTAATTTTCTTTTCTCCAAATAGGTAACTTCAATATCTTGTGCATGGAAAAAAAAAATCAAATTTTGATGTATATTTTTCTCGTAATAATGTTTTAAAGTCAAACTTGTTAGAATTCAATAGTTTTCACGGGCCGTCAACTATTGTCTATTTTTTTAATCATTTTCAAAATACAAATTATACCCTTTTGAAGAAGATTCTCTCTTCTATATATTTTTTAAATATATATATTACTATTTTTAAATTTATAATTACCTATTTTTAACTTTAACAACCTACTTGCATTATTTTAAAAATAAAATATATTAAAACTAATTAAAATATTTAAAAAATTACATATTCTGATTCACCACTCCAAACTCTACAAAAGGGTATTTTTCTTTTTTTTAAACATCATTTTGACTAAAGAAATACTTATCTAAAGTTGAAAGTTTCAAAAAATTCTAAAAAAAGTTGAGTTGGTTGCCAACTAGGATGCCACATAGACAATTTTAGTAGAAACAGTTTCTATAAAAAGGGTTTTGCCCGAAACCCTTTCTATAGAAACCTCGCACAATAAAATAAGCCAATTTGAAAGAGGAAAAGGGGAAAAAATATTTTTTGGATTCGGCCAAAACCCTATGTGCCACGTACAAACCATGTGGTTTCAGTTGAAACCTATGCGGCCGAAACATTTTCGATTGAAATTTTTTCACTCGGAACTATTTATTTGGCTGAAATTGTAACACAACTTTGTACTTTTACCCCTCCACAAGCACATCCTATTAAACTATTAAATATCTTTGAAGATGATGAGGTAACTTCCAATGATATGGATAATTTTTCTAATAACATTATCATAGCCTCTTTTCATGATTTAGATATCTCTCCACTATTCACCAACCACACTACCCTTACCATCAACCTACCACTCCACTACCCGAAGCTAATAAATGGGGACCAATTGTATAACTGAAAATATGTTATACTTCTGTGAATCCTTGCATGCAAGGATACTCAATAATGAGTCCTTGCAAATCAATTCACAGCTCTCTATCCGAGAAGAGCAGAGATTGATGTTGTGGCCCTCAGATTAACCCTGTTACCCCTGCAAATACAATCTCGGAACGAGAGATTCAAAGAGGAGAAGCAAGAATGCCAATCTCCATGAATCATGTTCTTGCAATGCAATAATGAAAACTAATCTAAATGACTGTAAAATGTAATAAACCAAACTAATTTATTGAAATGAAACTTAATCTACATGCAATGCCATAAATGAATTATTTTGCAAATTAATTTACTATGAAGATTAAGCTAAAATGCAATATTAAACTATATGATCTAAAAATAAGATGCTTATATAATCAAACTAATGTAATCTCAAATGATAAAATTCAAATTTGTAGCATAAGTCCGATGTAAAAATTCGTGATCTTTTTGAAATGAGAATGAGAGGCTCATTTTATAGGCAAAAGTAGAATTGAAGGCAAATTCGTATAATGGGATAAATAGAAAAATAGAAAACAAATCTTGATTGGAATTCTTTTTTGGGCTTTATTTCTCAACCATTTGTTTCCTTTTCATCATGATATCTTGAGAGGATATTTCATTATTTAATTTAATTTAAGAGATAATATCTCTTTTAATAAAATAAATAAGATTATGTAATTTAGAAATGAATATTAATAAAATAAATAAAATTATTTAATTAAAATAGATTTGAATTAAATAGCATCATTTTATTTAAGTAATATTAACCCAATTAAATAACATTATTTTATTATAAGGATTTATTTCTTTGAAATAAAATTAATGAAGCTCAAACCTTTAGGGAAAATTGGAAACATTTGAAATAGTTATGAATTGATTAAGAAACGACTGAAATGCGACAATCATTGATTCGTAAAGTTGATGAATTAAATAAATGGGGCCCAAGCTCAGTGTGACCATTTTATTGCATACTGCCCCTTTGACTAATGTGAACACCCTGACCATAACCAAAGAATGAAGTTGCAATGTGAGATCGATTTGGGATCACAAAACAACTCAGATGTGAGGTCGACTTGGGATCACATCTCGACAAACATAAACAAAAGGCCTTTGAACATGAGGTCAATTCGGGATCATATCCAAAGTGAGAGATAAGAATCTCAAGCAAGGTTGCCCCAAGAGAAGCAATTGATAAATTGATAAAGTTGAATCAAGGATTGAAGTTTGATAGTTACTGCCCCCTCGTGATCGAAATCGAAATGAGATAGAGGAGAAATAATAAATTGAAAAATTTGATCAAATCAAACAAAAGATAAGGTTCTTGATGTAAGATGAAAAATATAAGAATCACAGAACCCAGGTAGATCAGTAAGAAAAATTATGCCCTAAGGTTGAATTAGAAGAAAAGAAGTGGGGTGAAATCGAATGGAAGATAGAAGTTTGGAAGAAATGGAAAGAAATGGAGAGAAGGAAGAGAATCTTCTTCAATAAAGAGGATGCATCAAAATCAATCAACTGTTTAAGACAGGGAGTTTCGATTGAGATCACGAAAGAAGATAAGGAAATGAAGAACATGATCACAGTTGATGAAAAATCCACAAGAAAGATGAAGGAAACCCTCTCAAACCCATAATATAGCCTAAAAGTGCAAATTAACATGAAGTCTAAATAATGCAAGCTACATGAAAATGCAAAGGTGTACTTGCAATAGGGTAACATAGGGTTTTGTGTGTTCATCATTCATTAGAGAATGTAAGAGAACTTATTTTCATCATTGGGCCATTATTACCGAACATCGGACAATCACACAATCATCACTAGTCACAAACGCAACTATGAAGATATGAATGTGATTTATATCAGCGTGGAATGTGGAAAGATTCTAACATGAGCATCAAAGACATGAAGGTCAAGATGACTACAATGTTAGCTTACCCAATTTAATGTAGAAAAACCATGCTCGCATCAAGACATAAACGCCAAGATTACCATGAGAATGGTTGTGCAAAAACATTCAAGGATGATGCCATAAATCTCTTAAGTGTGTCAAGTAGACAACAAGAGATAATGAAGAGGTTCAAGACAACACCCATAAGTAGAAAGCAAATAAAAACATGCCCCATGCCCCAAGTCCTCTAGCTATGCATCACGGAGAGACTTATTAGACAAGGACACTCAATGAAAATCAATATCAGTCAACACACAAAGAAAAGATCATGGCATATCTCAAGCATTAAGTGTTGCAAAAAAAATTTAAGTGTGTAAACTGATACTGAGTTCCAAGGATAAGGATTGAATGCTTGCAAGCAGGTAAGATCACATGACCGAACTGGATAAGACCAAACTGATAAGTGTTGAAAAACACACGATGTCAGGGGTTGTGTTGAAAAACACAGTTGGGTTAGTGTTGAAAAACACCGTTTGCGAGGTGTCCTAAAGACAAGCACATCCAAGAGACCAAAGCTAACACAGTGATGCCCCTAGACAAAGACAAAGACCAATTCCAAACCAAGGCAATAAGGACAAGGCATGATAGAGAAAGGCTAAGTGTCGAGGATGCATGCTAAGAAATAGGGATGCAAAGGCCTCAAGTAGCGCATGTTTCCAGGTTTTCACCACTTGGAAGAATTTTTTTATTTTTTATTTTTTTATTTTTGCTACCAAGGCGCTTGTTTCTAGGTTTTCACCAAGGCATTTTTTTTTTTTTTGCTTTTTTTTTTTTTGTATTTTTCATTTATATTTTTTTGTATTTTTTCAAAGATCATATTTGAATTTTTTGGATTTTTGACAATATATCAATTTTTTTGAAACTTTTTTTCAAGATCATATATCAATTTTTTTGGAAATTTTTTCTGGGTCATAATTATATACAAAGGATGCCCCCAGACAGAACGGGCATCAAGGATAGAACTTCTTCAGGTGCAAAACATTGATAGGCTCAGGGAGCTGCTCCCCCTCTTCAGTAGATAGTAGATAGGCACCTGTGCCAAAAGCTGCTGTGATGATGTAGGGCCCAAGCCAATTAGGTTCGAATTTTCCCTTCTGTTCTCGGTTCTGTTGGTTCTTAGGATTCTCTCGCAGGACAAGATCTCCTACTTGGAATTCTCTAGGGCGAACCTTTTTGTTGAAGGCTTTGGACATCCTCTTTTGATAGACCCTCATATAGTCAAATGATGCTTTACGCTTCTAATCAAGAAGTTCACTCTGTAATCTCATGGCGCTGAGAAGACCACTAGACCTTGAGAGAGACCGGCGATGGAATCTCAACCTCTAAAGGTAACACCGTCAACAGACATGTGAGGGCAAAGGAGTAGCCTCGCTTGAGTACTAATACTGTTTCCATAGGATTCACGTGGCCGGATTTATCTCAGGGAAAATGGCCCCTTACCATTCTTATGAACTGTTCTATGCAAAATATTGAGAATGGTTTTGTTTGAAGCCTCTGCCTGACCATTTCCTTGTGGGAAGTAAATGGAGGACCAATGTTGCTTTATCTTGAATCTTTGGTAGAGTTCTTTAAGGTCCTTGTTTTTGAACTGACCTCCATTGTCAGTGATGATCTCAGATGGCACTCCATATCAACAGATGATATGGTTTAAAATAAATAAAGACACTGTCTTGCCTGAGGCAATAGAAAGTGGAACAACCTCTACCCATTTTGTGAAGTAGTCAATAGCAGTGATAATGAACTTATGCCCACCCGATGAGTTGGGATGAATCTGCCCAACAAGGTCAAAGGCCCATCACTGAAATGGCTAGTGAGATATAGAAGGAATTAGCTCCCTACCTGGAGCATGTATCAGGTGTCCATGTTTTTGACATTTTTCACAAGACTTAGCAAATGCTACTGCATCTATCTGCATCGTAGGCCAATAGTACCCTGCTCTAAGCAACCTTCTAGCGATGGAAAGACCATTAGAATGTCCTCCACATATGCCCTTGTGGATGTCAACTAGCGCTTGATCAGATTCCTCCTTTTCTAAGCACCTAAGAAGTGTTCCATCTAGACCCCTCCTATACAAATCACCAGAGATGAGGGAATGGCGAGAGGCGTTGCGGATAAGGTTTCTTCTTTCAGATTGGTTAAATGTATCGGGGATGATGCCATCACGAAGATATGAGTAAATAGCACCATAGCGGGAGGATTCATGATTGACAAGGGTACAAATGATATGGCTTTCAGGTGAGTCAAATATGGGATATCGTGGCTCTTCCACCAGGAATTCATATCTGGACTCATGTTCCTCTAACTGAAGAAGTGAAGCAAGGGTGGCCATAGCATCAGCTGCTTTGTTCTCAGCCCTAGGGATTTGCTGAAAGGTGACAAAAGTAAAATACCGCCTCAATGAATCAACCATTTTTTTGTAAGGTACCAACTTGTCATCTTTTGTTTGGTATTGTTCATTGACTTGGTTGATGATCAGCTGAGAATCCCCATAGATATGTAGTTCTGTGATATTCCACTCTATAGCCATTTTTAGTCCATTTGTCAAAGCCTCATACTCAGCTATGTTGTTTGTGCATGGAAAGAGTAACTTGTATGATTTAGGAATAGTATACCCATGAGGAGAAACAAACAACACACCAGCTCCAGAACCATTTTGCATGCAGGAACTATCAAAGAATAGTTTCCAGGATCTTTCAGTCATGTACATAAGATGCCTATCCGAAAGTTGACTTGAATGGGCATATTATCTTGAATAGAAATTAGCCAGCTTGATCTCGCATTAGCTTGGCCTTCATTGCTTTTATACCAATATACCTAAGTAAATTCAGAAGAATCATCATCCATTTAGCAAGTCCGCCTGCGGAGGTTTCACCGAAAAGTATTTGAGAGATCAATTTTGATATGAGGGTGTACGTAAAAAGCGGAGCATATATGTCGCGAATTTTGAGAAGCAAACACGCCACCGCAAGGCTTTTCACTAGTATAATTAACCTCCTCATATGTCGTGCAGTGCTAATTAATATAATATATGGCCTCCTTTCCCTTTGTTCATCTAATTGAGCCAACAATGCCCCCAGTGAAGATTCAGTAGCTGAGACATATAAAATGAGAGGTTTTCCTGGAATGGGAGGCATTAAAATGGGAGGATTTTCCAAGTATTATTTAATTTGATCCATGCTCTTTTGGCAATCCTCATTCCAGACACATTGAACACCTTTATGCAAATTTTTGTTGAAAGGTTGTGCTCTATCTGCCAATTGTGAAATAAACCTCCTTATGGATTGAAGGCGCCCTTGAAGACTCCTCATTTGGCTAACATTTTTGGGAGGTGGCATGTTTATAATGGCTTGAACCTTTTCAGGGTCCACTTCTATTCCTTTAGCTGAAATGATGAATCCCAATAATTTGCCAGAAGTAACACCAAATGCACACTTTTTGGGTTTAATCTTAGTTGAAATTGTTCCATGCGATCTAGAATCACTCTCTAAATCAGCCAAATGTGTTCCTCCTTTCTCTTAGACCTAGCTGTGGCTGTGGTGTCATCCATTAATCTTCCATATTCCCATCATGTTGAAGAAGATGACATCATAGCTCTTTGGTAAATAGCCTCGCATTTTCAACCAGCGGGCATGACATTCCAACAATAAGTACCCCAGGCACATGTGAATGCAGCCTTTTCTTGATCCTCAGGAGCTATCTTGATCTGATTATACCCAGAAAAACCATCCATCAAAGAATAGATCTCATATCCCACTGTCATGTCCACTATCATGTCTATGTTAGGAAGTGGAAAATCATCCTTTGGGCATGCTCTATTAAGATCTCTAAAGTCTGTGCAGATTCGAATGGTTTTATCAGGTTTAGAAATAGGTACAATGTTGGAAATCCAATCAGCATAGTCTATGGTTCTAATGAATCCTGCACCAAGGAGCTTTTCTAATTCAGCTTTCACTAAAAGAGCTATATGAGGGTGCATTTTTCTCAACTTCTGTTTGACTGGTTTCACACCTGGAGCTATGGACAAATGATGCATAATGAGATTAGTGTCCAACCCTGGCATGTCTGAGTATGTCCATGCAAAGTTAATTTTCTTCTTTATGAACTTAAGCTTTTTCTTCAGTGATAAAGATTTAGCCAAGTGTACAATTTTGAAACTTCCTCCCTGTGCTCCAAATTAAACAGAGGGTTCCAACCAATACCCATGATCTATCCCGAAATAGCTTGGGAGACTATCAAGTACCCTCATCCCAGAGGTGCCTCCTCGAGGTTTTCACCTTTGGATAATGCCTTTTATTTTTTATTTTTTTTTGTTCTCACACGCACATGTTGGTTTTCGCCATCTAACTTGTATCTTTTTTTCTTTCTTTTATCTTGTGACTAAGGTACCATGTCGCTCGCCATAATCAGAATGTCTAATCGGGTGGAAGAGACTACATGTTCAATGGCATTTAGATAGCAGGTGATCTCATAGTCATTGTGAAATGTCAAGAGTTGAGGCTCTTGGTACCGTTGAGACCAATCAATAAGGTTGGGGTGAACAAGGGGTAGGTTAATGACCGGTTCAAGATTAAGGATATAGGTGGTGTCATCTCTGGTGACTGTAGAATTGGAATCTGTCAAGTTTCCCTCTAAAGTGTCTAAATCAGAATTTATCCTAGTAAGCGAAGAATCGTCTACTAATGCGACATGTGGGTTCCAATCTTCTAATCTAACACATGACTCGTCAGTTACATCAGGTTGAGAACTATAAGCATGGACAACGTCCATATCCAAGTCAACTGTTGCATCTGAGAGTGAATCCCATTCAAACTCATGAGAGTCTATTTCCGAATTATTGTTGGAGCCTCGTGATGTAGAAGCCTCAAGATTTGGAAGAGGCTCCTCTCCTCTAGCAATTTGCTCAATCACAAAATTATCTGAATTATCACCATCCATTGCAGCTGGGATAGAGACATTATCCATAGTCAATCTTGCATTCATACAGTCACTATCTATTGCAAATGAGATAGGAGGACTATCAATTATTAAATCTCTTAAATCTTCCCAAAGGAGCTTTGTTGAAGGTATCCAATCATCTGTTATGTCTTGTTGATTGGTCAAATCTGGTACATATTCTGTGTCATCTTTACTATCCCGCCTATCAGAAATGGGGACAGTGCATTTATTGTTGTTCATAAAGCCTAGGCCAACCGGTTTATTAGACTTACATGCAAAAAGATCATGATTGAGTGGTTCG
>VDFB02069077.1:0-12291 GCA_007258455.2 Sequoia sempervirens | reverse complement strand
GAATTCTTCAAGCATCATTCATCATGTCAAAGATTGTTTGCATCATGTTGTTTTAGAGCTAACAATTGTGGTGTAGGATTTGTAAGCATTGTATTCAAGATCTATCAACATCAAACTAGGGTTCAAGTCCACATCCATTGGAGCCATTATTTACTTGCTTGAAACATCTTATTACAAGGGTTTGGTGATTTTTAGCATTGAATAATGTTCATTCATCATTCTTTATTCTATTTCATTCTATTTCAAGGGTTTAATTACCAACAAGGGGTTTGACCAAGGAAAACTCCTATTCATTAACCCCACAACATTTTCCCCTCTTCTAGTGTGTGATTTGCAAGGCTAGGTTGCATATTTACCAAGAAGTTAAGATTGGAGAACTGATCAAAGCAACTCAAAGTTGTCAAATTCTTAAGAGAAGCTTGGAGAAGGACTATAGGTTAAGTTTGGTAGTTTTAGACCTGGATCTGTATCAGGAATAGCAGAGTAGACTGAGAGCTACAAAATCCACTTCATAATTTCCAGAAAATTAGAAGTGGATTGTTTCACAACTATTGGTGAATGAGTCCCACTACCCAGGGCTAAACAAGAATTTTGCAGATTTGAGTACCCATTTGTCTAAAACCTGTTTCGACAGTCTTCCTAAAACTAGACTAAGTTGCCCAGCTTGGTGTATGAGTCCCAGTTGGCATCAACAATGAATTCTTTAGGATTCTAGGGCTCCATCCTGCCTTCTTCAATTTCCTAGGTGGACATTTCCAATTTCATAGCTTTTTGTTATATTTTACTTGCATTCTTAGGTTATTTAGTATTAGTTTGCATATCACACTGTGTTTTCAAAAAAATTGTATTTTCCAAGTTTACACTTGGTGGTGAACCCCTTTCTTGTCTCATTCATCTCCAAGGATATTCTATAGTTAGATCTCTCTACATCCTTCATTAGGGTTGATATCTCTAAGGTATTCTTGAATGTGAAATATTATGAAATTGGATACCTCCTTGTATCCCCTGATTTTGTGGACAAGGAAGTGAAGCATCCATTTCCAGTGTCCACAATTGCATCTAGGGTTTTCATACTTAGTGAAAATTTCATTTAGGGTTTCTCATATTTGCATTAGTGAAAGTGCATATAGGTTGTATTTTTGCTTTCTTGCATCATTTCATTTCATTCAAAAATTGAAAAGTGCATTTTTCATCATCTTAGTTGCATTTAGAAACATTCTTATTTCATTCAAAATTGGAAAAAATTGAATTAAATTTGCATTCAATTGCTTGTTACTAGTTAGCTTTTATTGCATTCATTTGCACATTTTTTTGTTTCCAAACATCAAATCTCTGGGTTGGAAACCTGGGAACAATGTTAAAAACTTAGAATTTGTTGTTTTTCTATAACAAACCTCCCCTGGGACAAAAACACCCTTACTAGCATCATAGTCCCTCTCTAGGTTTTTACCTCAAAATCATGTCTGAGTTGATTGCATTCTATTTCAGTTTTTGGAACCCTCAAATTCCTTCAGAAGGACCAAGATTCCCTTACTAGAGTCTTAGTCCTTGTTGTGTTTAAAGGTGTAGTTTCCAAGGTTTAAATCTACCTTTTTGTGTGTTTGTTTGCTGCCATTGGTTACCTGTTTTAGTGGATTGAATTTATTTTCATTCATTTTACTAAATCTATCTTAAAATTCTTCATTTCATGCATTTCTCAATTCCGCATTTGCATTTACAACATTTCATTTTTAAATCATTGTATAATGTAATCAGAAAATTATCTTGCTTTAAAACTGAAAATTACATTTCCTTTTAAATTGCATTTTAAGTTTGCATAGATTACTTTTCAAAAATGTTAGTTTTGGTCTTCTACAAGTTTTCAAAGAAAAATTTATTCAATAATCATCTTATTAATTCATTTAATGCATTCCCTAGTCATGAGAGTCTCTTAGTACAAGAGTGAAAATTTCAACATTTTCCTTAAAATTATACCCCCTCTCTCCTATTTGTGAGGAAGATGTGCTAGAAGAGAATGAAAATATAGATAACCATGATGATCATAATTTTACTTCTCTCGATACATATCCTTTTAGTGACGAAGGTATCTTGGCTAAAGAAGGCACAATCGTTCAGAATCATGAATGTCTTGTTTTCCCTTCTCCTCATTCCCCTTGGGAAGATAGTATAACAATAGAAGATGAATTCATTTCCACCACTTTACTTAATCTCCATTCATCTCCCAACATCTCCCCCATTTGTGAAAATGATTTAATGAATAAGGATACAATCGTGAATGATCATGAAAAATACATTTTCAAGGAGGATATGTTGGTATCAAGAGATCCAATGATTGAGAGTTATACCATCATTTCTCTCCTTCCTAATGTTCCTAATATTTCGAAGGGTCTATTTGAACAAGAGGATCTAATCATTGGCACACATGAAAATCATAGTTGTCCTTCCCTTGATGTCTCCCCTATTTGTGATGAATTTGCTTTACAACATCTAACCATGAAATTTGATGAACCTCTTGTTTGTCACTTTCTTAAAAGCTCTCCTACTAGGGTAGAAACTATGGCACAAGAGAATGAGGCCTTAGAGAAAAAGGATAAAGTCATGAACAATCATAACAATCAAATATAGCTTTCTCCTAATATCCCCACTATTGATGAACAAGGTAATTCAATCATTGATAACTCCCTTACATGTGATGAAGTCATTTTAGAAGAACCAACCCTTGAATGTCAAGAACATTTGGTTTGTAGTTCTCCTAATAACCCTGCTACTAGGGAAGATATAACGGTGGAAGAAAATAAGAACATTGACAATAGTAATTCCTTAGATGAAGATGATAAGTGACATTCAATTCCTCTTCCTAAGAGATGATGAAAAATAACACTAAGACTTCTAAGGTTATGCAAATTAGATATCCCTTTGAGTACTCTCCCCGAAAGCATAAACTTATCATTTATCCACCCTCTCAATAGCCACAAGTTCAAAACAAACCTGTCCTTTTCCTCAAACCACCCAAAAAAAATGTTTTGTAGCAACCAAGTTACAATATCATTGCTCATGCATACAACACTAGGAATAATTCACAACCAAGACAAAAACCTTCAACATCCCTCCCATTGCCTAATCCTATCTTACCTAGTGCCCCTCATTTTCCTTCATAAAGTGGAAGAATGATCTTGTTGAAGAACTTAAGAATAATCCCACAAAGATATCTCTATAGGACTTGATTTAGAATTCACCTAACTATCACACTATGCTTCAAAATTCCTTACAACAAGTTCCTATCCCTTCTAATGCACAACCAAATGACATAGTAGCCTTCATTCAAGGAATAAATTTGTTTTCCACCAAAGTGAGCTCCCTGCTTTGGAAGTACAAAAACAATATGATGGTTTCATGATCATAGCTCAATACAAGATGGTAGGGATAAAGAAAATCCTTGTTGACAATGGCTCAGCCTTAAATGTGTGTAGTGCAAACCAAAATTAAAAAATAAACTTGACTCTTTATCTATTAAGGGATTTGATAATGTGGGAAATAAATCACTTGGAGTGATCACTTTACCTATTGCAATTGAAAAGGCTACCTTACAAACCCCTATTCATGTTATGCCTCATGATCTTTCCTATAATATTCTTATGGGAAGGTTGTGGATTCATGAGATGCATGCAATGCCTTCTACACCTCATCATAAAATGGAGTATGTCTATGAGAAAAAATTGTACACATTGGATGCTGATAATGATCCTTACAGTGTCTTACAACTCGATAAAAACAAAGAAGAACCCTTGAAAACATTAACACCAACTACACAATTGGAACCTGTGCAATAGAAAGACAAAGAAAAACATATTGAAGAAGTCACGAAGCTATTAGATGATTATTCGGGTTCCTTATATTTCAAACATACATTCATGGGAGAATACAAGATCCTAAAAAAATATTCAAACAAGGGAAAAGATAAAGTGGTAATGTCAACACAAAATTTGGAAAACGCTTTGAAAGCATCCACCTCAACTACTTTAGAACAAAATACAACAAAATACATAACAACCTTTGATGAAGTTGACTATGAACAACCACCAAATCCAAAAGCGATGAAAAATATTTATGGAAAAGGTTAGGATCTTATGAAACAACTTGGATACAATGGAAAAGGATGTGGTGCTAGAGAACAAGATATATGTGTTCCCATATAGCCACACACGCAAGAAAAGACTACTAGTCTTGGTTATTTCCCCTCAAAAGAAACAAACAAGCCTTCACTTCATATCAATACTATCACAAAACATCCTTCTAAGACAACTTTAATAGTAGTGTATCCTGAGCTGATAGACACTAGTGGTATTTATCCTTTGCAAGAAATGAAAAAAATAGAGAATTCCTCGCTTAACATTAATGTCATCACACAAAACACTTATGATTTGAATAAGTCATATTTTACACCCTCTAGTAAAGGAGAGAACAAAATCTCACAATCTAAAGAGTCTTGTGTAAGTATGACATCTTGTACTAAGCAAGAGATATCTTCATCATAAAATAAAGGAACATCTTCTATTGATCAAGAAAGCATCTTAGAGAGACTACTCCAAGATGGTTTGATGTCCCTTCCTCCAAGAAAATGAAAGAAATTTTATTACAAGACTTCATTCTGTGCATATCATAGAGTTCATGGTCATGCTACTAATGAATATAAGGATTTAAGTAACAAAAATCAACATCTCAAGGAGTGTGGTGCTCTTCCTTGTGTTGAAGCACCTAATCGGACTCTAACTAATACTTATTCTCATCCTATTTGGCTCATCCTTGTCCTTCACTAAGCGGAGGCAAGGGGTTAAGTAGCCTTGTCCTCATATGTCACTTGTTGTTGCCTCTTTTGACTAGTTGACTGCCTTTCATGTACATATAAGAGCAAGCTTGGGATGTGGACGACATGCCTTAAGTTGGATCACATGTGACATACTGAGTTATGCATTTTGGGGGAAACCCTCTTTTCCTTTTTCATTTTTGGCTACTTCAAAGTAATTTCTCACAGCATGGTGTTATTAATTCCTTTAAAGTGGGGGCATACATTGGCATTATTTTGGCATGATTTCATTTTCATTTTTTTTCATGTTCCTTGTGTGATTTTATTTCTTCTTACGATGCATCCTTTTCTTGGTGGTGTCATTGGGCTTGATTTCCTCCAAGAGCATGATATTTCTTTGACTTGTCCTCTCTTGGAAACATTAGGCACAATGTTCCATAAGAAGAGACCTTGTACGAACTAAGAAAAATCCCTCCAAATGCCTCTCTCTTTCTTCTTGCATTGAATTTTTGTACCCTGTTAAATTCATGGACATATGGATTTGATATGGTCCCTTGGGGCTCACCTACTGAACAACTAGCTTCACTAGCCCTTGTGAGAATGCATTTTCTTTTGTCCTTGTCATATTCATGGGGGTATGATGTTGATATGGACTTCCTGAGGCTCACCTAGTGGACAACTAGCTCCCACGAGCCCTTGTGAGCATGTATTTTGTTTGCATAATGGACAATGTGTTCCCCTTTTAAACCTCTTTCAGCCTATACCTGCTCCACCACGTTGGACAGCCAGTCGAAGCTTGATCTATTGCAATTTTCCTTTTTCCTATCTTTGATGATGTATGTTGGTGATCTGATTATGGCTTCATATTTCATCCACATATGTCTGTTCCTTTGTGCTTATGTTGGTTTTCCATAGGATCTTGATCCTAGGGGCTTGATCATCCCTCTTCATCATTATCATCCTATCTAACTAGTTACATTGGTACATTTGAACCCCTCTTGATTGTGTGGTTGGATACTTTAGTGTGATTTTGAATCAAGTTCATCCTAGATCATGAAAGAGGGGGCTAAATGTAGTGTAGAAAAATGCATACCCTTGAATTTTCATATTTGTTTGGGCCCACCTTGCTTTATTTATGCTTCATTATGGCTTAATTGGCCCTATTTTGCATCCACAATCCTAATAAACTATATATTTTTATGGAAAAACCCAACAAACCTCAAAATATAAATGATCATTTAATGTTTCTATCTATGTGTCCCTGATTTGTGGAGTGGGACTAAAACGCCACATAGGGAATCTTTTTCCTCCATGGGTCTTGGGACCCTAATATTGAAAACACCTGAAAAGGTCCCTTTTTGGAGTCTATGCCCTAAAATTTGAGCCTTGGCACTAAGATGCCACCTAGGGAATCTTAGTCCTCCTAAGCTTATTTTTGGGGTCTAATTTCAAATTCAGGCGGAATTTATCCTCCTCTATTTAATGGTTTCATATGTTGACTTGTAGTTTTGCAATTTCAAGATATTAAGCATGAATAAGTATAAATACAAGGTTCCCTCTCTCATTTTCTCATAATAACAAGATAACAAGCATTCAATTATTTATTTCTAAGGAAAGTTTATGCATTCAATAGCATTTGATCAAGCATTTGGATCCATCATCAAGATTCAAGCACCATGTCAAGGGCATCCATTCATGTTGTTGAGCCAAGATTGTAGATGTAGCATTGATGATCTATTTGCAACCATATCCAAGGATCCAAGATCTGCATTCTTCATGGCCACTACATGGTAGATTGTAGATTTACTTCACAAGACATCATACAAGGTGATATCATTTACATATTGCATGTTTCATGCTTTATTTCATTCATTTCATCATTTGGTTTAATTACCTACAAAGGGGTTTGATCAAGGAAAACCACCATTCACTAACAATCAACAAGTTTTCCCTGTCTTGTGTGTTTGTATTTGTAGATCTAGGTTGAAGACTTGAAGATCATTTGGAGTGCAAGATTGAAAAGTTGCAAAGTTGCATTATCAAAGTTGTCATCTTCACAGAAAGTCACTACAGGTTAGATCTAGATGTTTCAGGATCTCAAATTTGAGAAGAAGCAAGTGTAGACATCAACTCTAAGGACCACATTCAGAGACTTTAGAAACTCAAAATGAGACTACAATACACCACCTAGGGCATCTCAGTCCTCCATAAGGTATTTTTCAAATATTCTTTGGGATTCTATTTTGAGATTTGAAGACTTCGTATTTTCCCCAAAAAATAGCAAAGGGACTAATATGCCATAGTTTTGGGCATCTTAGTCCTCCATAGCACTTTTTGACATCTTCTTTACATTTCCAAAATCCTCATAGCATCTCCAAACTTCCCAAGTACACACATAGTATCTCCCTATTGCATAATTTCATAATTTGAATCTCTCATTTAGCTTGGATTTCTAGTTTTAAGTTATTTTGCATATCACACTAGGTTTTCAAACATCTTATTTTCCAAGCATTTTCTTGCTAGTGAAACCCCTAGAAATTAAAGAACCCCCTCCTAGCACCCTCCTAATTGTGAATTGACTCACCTTGTGAGGTTGTTAGTCAATCCAATTGAGACTTCTAGGACATTATTGAATGATTTGTGTGGAGAAAGTGTGATATCTTTTAAAGATACCCATTTTTCTCCTCATCACCTACTCTCATTTCCCATTCTACTAGTACCTCAGAGTATTGGATAAGGGACAATATTAACTAGAACCTTTGTTGAAAACCTCCATACATAAATATTGCAATAGAAAAATGCCTGACAACTTTTGCAACCAACTCTTCTAATGATGTAGAAAATTATGTAGAATCGCCACCTCTTTGAAAGAGGAAAATATCTTCAAGCAATAGAAAGCTTCTTCCAAGATCTAATTATTTCTGAGTTCTCTCCACCAGTAGAGCACCAGACTTCAAGAATAAACTAGAAATGTTGCAGCAATCCCCTTCAAGTATGTAGGTCCTTACATCATCTGACCCAAACTATAGATCAACATATGAATTGATTGAATCTTTTCAAATGGAGAATCTTGGTCTACAAAACTAGAGTTTCTTAGTTTGATCCCCATTAGAGTTTCCAATCTGTTGGTTCCCCAAATCTACAATCCACTTGAATCCTAAAGGACTACTATGCCTAATGGTCAAATTCAAGGAGAGATTTTTCCAATGAATGGGAGATTGAAATAAAACCCCTTCTCCCCTACACTTCAAGCTCAGTGAAACCCGAGAGGGTGATCCCAACAATGTGTTTGTAGATACTTGTGCTCCAAAGTATCAAACACAAAGTAAACATATAATTCTCCTTTATATGTAGTTAATACACACAATACCCTAAAGGTGTGGCTGACCTTCATGGCAGTGTACACATTAAACATGAGAGATGTAATATATTGAGTTTAACACACACAAACATACATAGATTGATAAGTAAATTTTATTTTAAAATACAACTACTCACAAAACAATCTCAAGAAATTGTAACATTATAGACCAGTGCCTAATCCCAAGGTGAAGTCACCTAAATCAAATAATTTCAAACTCATCACAAAATTCATTTTGTCATAATTATGCCTACCACATAATGCCCTATATTATTGATACTAGAAACTTAACTAGTTATACATTATAATTCCAACACATATTTGCATAAACCTCTATCTGTGTTAATACAGTTTAATTCATTCTTTGAATGACAGTAATAACACAAAATAGACACTCAAGGAAAGACAAGAGGAAAAATATTTGCAATCTTTGATTACTCATATTTAAAATTCATACAATATGCACTGTGTAGAAAACTAGTCCAGAATATTGTGCATTTACATGCAAACATAACAATGTTGTGAATAAATTCTTAATTACATGACTCAAAAAACTTCAAAAGCCTAAAAATAGCACTATACATTCGATACCCTACTATCAAATGGTATTCCCCATGAGACCAAGTAGTGAACAACTCCCAAAAAGAAGCAGAAAAGATACACTTAATGGAAATACATAAACCCTAAGAGGAGATCTTCAATAAACATCTGACACATTCCTCTACGTTGATTGCACTGCTTCCTGCTGCATGTGCAGGATCATCATGGAAAACAGCCCTATGGGCAAAAAATTTAGAAAAATTAGAGTTAGCAACTTTGACATAAAAATTTGAATAAGTTATCTATATTATTTTAAAAAATATGTAAGAATAGAATCTGTGAGTAAATTGAATGTAGTTTCAAACTACTAGCTCATTTTGAAAAAGAAAAATCTACTGGTGAAAATTTGAAATTTCAATGCAGCTTGTACTTAAATTTCAGGAAAAAATAAGAAGTAGATTTATTCCACCACCCTAACTACAATAAAATGATAATATTTTAATATTTTGATATAAGTAGAGGACTCATGCCCATGTGATGCATATTTTTATAATTTATTTCTAAGTAAATAATTAATTATGAATGTTTTATTACAAATTTTAAAAAATATAAAAAACTCATATGTCTAACCACCTTAACTTGGTCAAAACTTCATGAAATTCATTTTTTATTTTTTTAACCCCATAGTATGCAAAGCATAGAATGTTACTGCTTTGGATTCAAAATGTGATACCATTTTGAAAGCTATAGATGTTTTTCAATCAGCCTATCAATCAAGACTTTAGTCATAATTTGAATAGAAAATGAATAATAATTACTTATTAAATTCAAAGTAAAGCATAATTCTATATCAGTGGAAATTTGAGAATCTCCTTAAAACCCTTTCGCTTCATCAATTTTAAAATAGTCACTACATACACCCATCATATTGCCACTTTTGGCCCATCACGATCTCGCAGGTACTACACCACCACTTGAAAAATATTCATTATGCAACTCTGAATTTCTCACCTCATCATTCACTTTCCACAACAGAAAATATTCTTCACCATGATGAGCCACAGATTCATCTTCATCTCTATTGAAGAGAAAATATTTTGTTTTGTGAAGAATAAATTCCCCAAGTGGAAATCTCTTTTCACTCTTTGTCTAGTTGTAAAAAATATTTTTACCTACATATTCACCCATTTTACCTCTACCTAAATTTGTTTCACCTATGAAAATCTCACTCTCCTTTGTTGGGATGTAGAAAACTCATTTACTTGCACTTTATACCTTATTTCCCAACAAAAATGTTTTTTTCCTTTACATGTAAAGGGTTTAATTACTTTTTATCTTTTGTTGTAGAAGATTTCTCTACCCATGAGTTTACAATTTAAATGCCCATCATTTAAAATCTCACTTTTATTTACTTGTGAGGGCTTTAATTTTTATATTAGTTGTAGAAATCCATTTTCCCGTGCCTTCCTCTTTTACCTATCACTTAGAATTAAAATATAATCAAATGATAATATTCAAACACAATTCATGGGCCCCACCACACACTTCACACAATTGCATCATGTATCATGAATGCAGGGAGAAAATGAGACATCAAACAGAGATGTACAATAGGAGCAGAAAATTCCCTTAGGGAATTGAACGACTACTCTGTGCCATTCATATTGGTCCAAATCACTCATAGCTAGGTCGTTTTTGATAGTGCAGGGGCATTTTGATAGCTACAGGCACCCAAAATTTATCACAAATACCCTTAAAAGGTTTTCCCAAGCAATAGGATAGGTTAGGGGACGAATTTAAAGCATAGGACAGCAAATTTGAGCTCAAATGGACCCCCAAAAGATGCCTGGAAGCTCAAAAACATGATTACATTCTTCATTTGCAGCCATTAAAAACATTAAACTTCCCCCAAATCCTCCTCCATATGGAACATTTTAATTGTAATTGTTATCAATCAGATTGCACCAATGCTTGAATGGTTAAACTCAACAATCAATAAACATGGGAACTATCTTCAAGTTGTGGGTATTCCTATGGTGAAGATAGACCTCCAGATTCTAGGTTGGTTCCTATATGATGATCAATTAGGTACTTGAATTATTTCTTTTGAGAAAAGGGTAAGAAGGATTGAACTGAATGCATGAACTAAAATTAAAACTTCGGTGATGCACCTAAATGATGGTAAACTTGCAAAATGATTCACAACTTATACCCTCAGGAAAATTTGTTAACACAGTCCAATTTGAGCACTTTGAACACATTAATAATTCATTAAAAGGTTGTATGTATTCTTTCCCTATTAAGGAAAACTGAGTTTTCACAAATTAGACAAAAAAGAAAACAACTTTTGAGCACAATTAATGACCTATGACGAAGTACAATTGTATATATGCATGCATAAACAAGACAGAAATTTGAAGGTTTCAAAAATGAAACTCATCAAAATTGCATCAAATTATTTAAACCATACAAAACACCTAAAATTGGAAAGGTGAACTATATTTCAATTAATATCATGAAGGAAAACCTCTGTAGAAATGATAACTTATGTAACTCAGAAGCTATAAAATCAGATAAATCTAAAATATTGAGTTGCTAAGATAGTCCTTTGCGTAACGCAAAGAGATGAAAAATAAGAACCAGAGGAAAAAGATAAGCTTTTTTTAATATATACAATGAGAGGAAACTCCAAAGTGCATGAAGGTGGAAGAAATAGTTCACTGAAAGTGAAAACCACCTCGAAATGTCTCTCACAAGCAAAGGCAAAAACAGTGTGAAAAGAGGGCCCACCAAAGTGATAACTGAGTCTCAATAGCTCAGAACTCCATGTCACAATGTATACAACTGAACTGGAACTGGAACTGGCTCCAAAATACATGAAGGTGGCACTGAAAGTGATTTGAGAGTGAAAATATCTTCCTTAAATGCTTCTCACGAGCAAAAGCAAAAAGCCTCGAAAAACGGGCCCGCAACTGAATTGAACTGAATCCCATATACTGCAAACTCCAACTCTCGATATGCATGATCAATAGGATCTCAAAACCCATCTCAGTTTGACTCAAAGTCACAAATAGCACTCCAAATGATACTTACTATTTTCAGTTCTTCTTTAGTTTATTTTTGCATGATATTGAATAAAGGTATCAATTTGATTAAATATTGAAGATAATCAATGTAATTATCTTAATATTTAATATGTGAAACTCCTCCTTTACATGATTACATATTAAATATTAAGGTAAATATTAGAATATTACCCTTAATATTTAATCATAATATCGGCTTTGTTTGATTTCATGCAAAACATGAAGTGATAATCATGCAAAGCATACATGTGATATGTTAATTTTTTTCAAAATTAGCATATATCACTATCCTTATAACTACCTAACACCATCAATAACTTGTGACCCTTCAATGGTCATTAGGTCTTTGACTCAAAGTCATAGACCATGGGTGAAATAAAAATTTAATGATTTGTTAAAAAATACAAGGCAAAAAAAAACCAAACATGATGATTAGGGCATCGAGTCAAAAGCACTTGAACCCTAATCCATTAATCATTTTGCATTTTAAAGAATACTCT
>VDFB02069076.1:33176-56218 GCA_007258455.2 Sequoia sempervirens | reverse complement strand
GGATGGCGGACTTAAGAAGGTCCAAGGATATGCTTCAAGATGCAAGGCGGACTTCATGAGGTGCAAGGATGCCAGGGGCGGACTTTGAAGGGGTCAAGGATGTGCCTCCAAGATGCAGGGATATGATTCCCAAGTGCTGGGCGGACTTCAAGACTTTGTTGGACATCCTCCTTAGCTGCTGGGCGAGTTCCATGACCTTCCAGACCTTCACATACCTTTCTTCATCCTTCTTTCATGGCGAATTTTCCAGACTTGCACAGATTTCTCACAAACTTCACCATTTTTGAGTTGATTTTTATGATTTCATCTTCGAACCTGATTGATCTTGACTGGTTTTTTGACTGGTTTTCCAGATTCTTGAATGTTTTTGGTATGATTTTCATGCTTTTTACTTGTTTTTTCCAGATTTTTCGAAAAATTTTCAAAATTTTCAATTCGATTTTCCGAGAGTTCTATTGAGTTTTTCGAACTTCTGAGTGCGTTTTCAGAACTCGGGACCCTTCTAAAAATAGAAACTTTCCAAAAATAGAAACTTTCTAAAAATAGAAAAAGCAACCCTAAAAAATAGGGAACCTTGTTTGGTCCAAAAATGCCAAAAATGAAAAATCGAAAAAGCAACTTCTCCTAAAAAATAGGAAGTGTCAGAATTGGCCGAATTTACAGTTGATCTTCGTCTCTTGGGCCTTCTGAGCGCTTCCATGACATCTACGCATTGATTCAAGCATGAATTACTGACTCGGCTCGGGTGACTCTCGGCAAACTGACCTGAAACTCTTGGCAAAGTGATCTCATGTAACCATTGCAAGGAGACAGAACCCTAAAAACTAGCAAGCAACTGGGGGTCCCCATCAGCGATGGGGCGATGTGTGAAAAGGTCACAACAGGTCTACCACCTCCTATTGCCCAACCCATATCTCAGGCTTGCGGAGCAAAAAGTCTAGGCGGAACCCCCATCCCTCCATGAACCAACCCTTGCGTTGGGCCCGTGGGGCAGAATGCCCAACCCTTGCTTCAGGCCAATGTGGCGGAACCTAGATGGAGTTTTTAGACAAACCACTTAAGTTATGATTCAGCTCTCCTGTTAGGATGACAAACATAATACAGACAACTCTATATAGTTTCCAGATATGCAATCATTATTGCTTGTATTTTCATTTAATATGTTCTGAGGATTCCCACATAAGTATATAATTCAGTATGAGAATAGAACAGAATGCAAAGTCCAGATAACTAGATTGTTGTCCTTTAATCATCCCTCTTATTTCACAGATTGATGCAGTCCTACAACTTAGATCAGTTTAGTATATGCATACAGTAGCAATGAGTTCAAACATGAGAATCCATTAAAGTGCAGAAATTAATAAATTAGTATTCATGTCTACAAATCCAGTATAATTGCTAACATGAGTTCGATCTAATGGCTAAAACTCAGAAATCAATCACTATCTTTACAGTAGATAAACCATTGTGGATCTATAGGCATTGATAACTACACAATCCGCTCAATTTGGGATGTTGTTGTTCATTGGAGCAGATTTCATAATAGACGCCTTAGGGCGAATTCAGTTCAATAGGTAAGGATAGTAAAGGTAGCTGGGACGTTTGCTGAGATTGACTGAGGATGTAATCACACAGAGGTCGGATTATATAGATATGAGTCATACAAAATCCTGAAAATATTATTATGCCATGACTTGGGAAAATTAAACATTAACGCTAAGTGAGAGAACTCACAAATATTCTTGATGCCGCGATTCTCTTCTGTCTTCGATTCTTCTTCCTTGTTCGTTTGGGCCTTCCGTCTCCCTTCTTATTTCTAGGGGATGAAACGTTATGCCCTCTCTCAGTCGCAACCTCTTCCTCAGTCGTGTCCCATTGCTAGGAGGTGCATCACGCAATTAGTTGAGGCACATTTATAAAGTGTTTATTCGAAGCATCATATTAACATGGGTAAGCAAAAAGGTAAGGACTGATTATATCATTTTGATAATAATTCAAATGGTTCAATATATATATATATATATATAAATTATGACTTATACAAATATATGGTATTTTTTTGTTAAATATATATCCCTTATGTGAGAATGGAAGATATATTATCATTCTTTCTTTTTGGGGTTATGACAACGTGGGGTGAATATTCACACCCGTATATAACCAATGCACCTCTTACAAGGGATGCACCCCTCTTTGTTTAAGCACTGCCTCTTGACTAAATTGATTAGTAATAATTTAGAAAAAATTCTGCATCATATTGAATCACTGTCCTTTTGGAGATTATTGATCGCTGCCATGAAATTCTCCTTGACTTGGCCGATCGTACTCACAAGAGGGGAAGGGGGAGGAGAGGGGGGTTGGCCCATACATAAGTTTTAGGCATTATTTTAATTAAATTTCCCACTGAATAATTACATGTTCTGCTGTGATTTGTTTTGTAATACAGATTACTCAATCGGCCCTACCTTTATATAAATTACTGATGTTTTAATTTATATTTTTTTTCTTTTGTAGGTTTGCTCTCTTCATTGCATTCTGATTGTCTTTTATAAGGAGTGCCTAGGGTTTGATATTAGTGCTGTGATTTAGGGAATAAAACAGGTCATCACACTATGACTTAACTTTTATTCAATAGTACAATGACTGTAGCATGACAACTTTACCTATGGCAGTCCTTGTATACTAAACAAGTTGTCCAATGTTTGAAATAAGATAATCCTTGATTGTGGCTTTGATTGTGAAGATGCATAGCTTTGCAACAGGGGATATGTATTTTGTAGATTTTATGATCATGATTCATCATTGGCCTATTACTTGGTTAGACTTATAGTTTTGATGTGGATCTGGGGACAACGCCCTTAGTAGAGTCAAGGGGCAATGTACCTTGTGGGGTTTTGGGTGCAACGAAAGACCTTCAAAACCACACGGACCTTCATGGTGCACACCATTTTCATATTTTTTTGTAAATCCTAGATGGGCATGTCATAAACCAAACAAGCATTGAAAGTTGTAAGTTAAAAAAAATAAAAAAAATCTAAAATGGCCGAGTCTACCTAGCGAGATCCTAGACTCAGTGAGTTTGGCAAGTACTTGGAAACCAAGACTCCCAGACTCATTGAGGATCACCTGCCTCAGGAATCGTAGATTCTAGGTGAGTCCTAGCGATTCTTTTAACACTGCTTTAGCTCTACTTCATCTAACGGGGCCAGTTAATTAGTTTGAAGAGTGTTGACCAAACTTTTTTCTTTAAATAAAAACTAGGACTCCTTGTGTTTCATTACATGCCTCATCTAACAACCTACACTTCTGAATTCAGTATTCATGTTCACGTCACATATGGCTTTGCATTCTATGTGCATTCACAAATCAGATAGAATCCCCCCAAAAGATAGTTGAGCCCCATAAAAGATAGAAGTAACATATGCATGGACAAGATTGACATGTTTTTATATAATATATTGTATTTATACATTCATATTCAAATCTTTAGTACCGAAGATATGTTTGTAAGTTACATTCAATTTTTTTCTGAAGTCACAAGATATCTTAATCAAATATTACCAAGTAATTGTAATACAAAAAGATCAGGCATCCTTTTCTCCCACTTTGTAAACAAACTTGAAAACTTTGATTCTTGTGATAACTTTGAGAGCTTATAATTTCACTCATTTTCTGGCTTTGTTTTCATCAAAGGAGATGCATTAAATGAGTATATATTATTTGAACTGATGTGTACAAAGAGTTCTATGCTTAAGCTCAGACGTGACACCAATTTGAGGAATTTCAGTTTGGCCATGATTTTGAATGTTAAAGTCCATGTACATACTGAGCAATTAAGCCATCAATCTAAGTAATGGGAGATGTACCATATTAACCCAATAATAAAGAGAGATTATGCTGATCACATCATAAAGATAGATACCCTAAGAATTTAAGTGACAATGATGTATATCATAACAATTCTCATGTCTAATATTAAGAAATGATAATTGCATTAGGGAAAATTGATGTTTTTAGTAAGAACTAAATCATGCCCCTCTTGCTACCTACCGTTATACAACTGATAGGATCAAATAATAGGAAAGTCAAAATAGAAATGGGAAGCTCCATAATAATTCAACTTAGTAACATGTAAGTATAAGACTTGTGAGACATTTTAGGCTTTAGCTATTTAAATGTGTTGCGGCTAAAATGTTCAACCAATTGTAATAACTAATATATAAATGAGAAATAAATAAGAAAAAGATGAGGATGCTCTTAAGATAGATTGAAAGGTTTGAAACATGTAGTGCCCTTTACACCAATGAAAAATTATTGTATAGGTGTCTCAATGGAGATGTAAATGAATTAGTGCCACATAAAACAAAAGTAAACGAATCATACCTGATGTCAGAAAGCATGTATGATAATAAATTTGTAATGTCCCCGACTCCTGAATAGTCACCACTAAGTTAATTTAATTAAATAATAAATGGTCCTAAATATATTATTGTGAACGTTTAGATTTATTTAATTAATTAATTTTATAAAGTGACTTTGTTGAACAGTATTCAACGTACCCCTTCGAGGTTCGTGACATGAACTAATCGCCTCCTGTGGATCCATTTACTCTAGCATTTTTATCAAAAATTAATGGGTTGACCTTTTGGTTTAACGACAAGCGTAGGCCAACAATGGTATTAGAGCCAAAGGTGTTGGGTTCGAATCCCCTTGGGTAATGCTGATGGGGGGATTGTTGAATAGTATTCAGTGTCCCCCTTTGGGGTTTGTGACATGGACTAATCCCCTCCCATGGATTCATCCCTTTGGGGGGATTGTTGAACATGTAGTGCCCTTTACACCAATGAAAAATTATTGTATAGGTGTCTCAATGGAGATGTAAATGAATTAGTGCCACATAAAACAAAAGTAAACGAATCATACTTGATGTTAGAAAGCATGTATGATAATAAATTTGTAATGTCCCCGACTCCTGAATAGTCACCACTAAGTTAATTTAATTAAATAATAAATGGTCCTAAATATATTATTGTGAACGTTTAGATTTATTTAATTAATTAATGTTATAAAGTGACTTTGTTGAATAGTATTCAACGTACCCCTTCGAGGTTCGTGACATGAACTAATTGCCTCCTGTGGATCCATTTACTCTAGCATTTGTATAAAAAATTAATGGGTTGACCTTTTGGTTTAACGACAAGCATAGGCCAACAATGGTATAAGAGCCAAAGGTGTTGGGTTCGAATCCCCTTGGGTAATGCTGATGGGGGGATTGTTGAACAGTATTCAGTGTCCCCCTTTGGGGTTTGTGACATGGACTAATCCCCTCCAATGGATCCATTAACTCAGGCATTTGTATCATAAATTAATGGGTCGATCTTTTGGTTTAACAAGAAGCATGGGCCAATAGACTTTATTAAATAAATATGTTCAAAAAAGTGGCTTTATGATGGCAAAATATTTAATTAGTGGTGAAGTATAAAAGGCAAGTTGAGAAGGAAATTTATTATCTTAGAAAAATTATTATCGGGAGCAAATTTGAGAGCGTAGCTTTTAGAAATCTTGAGGATGGAAACCCTTGAGTAGGCCGGTTGGACGAAAACCCAATTCATCTTTTGAGATGGACATCAAAGTTCACTGTGGGTGCTATTTGGGAGAAAAGCTAAAAATAGTAAATCACCACAATTATGCAAGCTAACACTTGTATCTTCAATTTAAAGCATAATATAGACAAAAACAACAAAGTTACGACAGATCTGGAAATGGCAGAGTGATGTGTATCTGTCACCAAAATGCAGTTTCGGGAGGCTACCTAGGACTCATTTGTCCATAGGCGAATGTGTCTCTATGCAAAGGTTTTACTCAGCTTTCCGGATCCCCTGGTATCAGTTCCTAGCTTCTATTTGATCTGGGTTTCAATGTCGGATAGTTGGAAATAAGGTCTATAGGTGAGATTCTGTGAATTGACAACAAAATGACAACTTTTTGCAACTTTGACAACTTTGCAACATTTCTCTTCAAGAGATCTTCAATCCTTCTTCAACCTAAGATTTACAACACAAATACAAGAGGGAAAAATTGTTTGTTTTTGATGAATGGGGGTTTAACTTGGTCAAACCTCGTTTGGGTAATTAAACCTTGAATTGAAATAATGAAATATGAAAGGAATGATGAATGAACAAGTGCTATGTTGCAACTCAAAAGCCCCTTGAATAAACCTTTGGAGGACTGAAATCTTGATCTTGATCTTGCATGAAATGGCTTCAATGGATGTGGATCTTGATACTTGAATCTTTATTTGAATGTTTGACTTGGATCTTGAAACCTACATCAGAATGTTAGCTCCAAAAACATGCATGCTTGCAAAAGAGTTTGACATGATGCTTGAGATCTTGATTGCTGCAATAAATCATTGATAAATCTGCTCTTGAATGTCCTTGATCATAATATTTGCTCTTGTGAAGTCTCATAAAAATTCTAGATAGTGAATAAAAAGACCTCGTATTTATAGGTATCTAAATGATCTTTAATTTCCTGAAAATTAAACATTACAAGCTGACATTGAAATTTGAATTCGGGGACTTTACATTTTGTTTCGAAGGCCTAGGGAGGACTGATTCACCCATGGGAAAATGGGTCCCAGGTCCCTATTCCTAGAACACATTGCTCAAGATAATTAATTATGTGTTGGCATTAATTTTTGTCAGATTTCCCCTTCGGAAAATGTAATTTATTAGGTTTGTAGGTGTAAAATAGGGCTTATTAAGGCATAATTAAGTCCAATTTAATTGAGTGGACCCAAACAATGTGTGAGAATATAAAGGAGTATAGTTTTCGACACTACATTTAGTCCCCACTTTAGTGAGAGGATGAGCTTGCGCCAAACTCACACTAAAGTAGACAATCAAGAGAGGTCTAGTTGTACAATTGTTGGAAAGATGACAAAGGTCAAGGAGGATGATCAAGCCCCCAAGATCTAAGATCTCATGACAAACCAA
The DNA here is from genome assembly GCA_007258455.2 of Sequoia sempervirens. NCBI lineage: Eukaryota > Viridiplantae > Streptophyta > Pinopsida > Cupressales > Cupressaceae > Sequoia > Sequoia sempervirens. The sequence continues at coordinate 49,220 of VDFB02069076.1, read as the reverse complement.
CAAAGGCACAAAGAGACACATACCTTTGTTAACTTTGCAGCAACAATGACAAGATACTCAATCATACAATGTCAAAAATTTAAAGAAAGAAAGAAAAAGGGGTGGATCAAGCCTCGACTTTTTGTTCGTTTGGATATTAATAAAGCCTTAGCTGTTTGTCTAAAAACGTTTACAAGTGGAAACCCGCTGTCCATTATGCAAACAACATGTGCTCACATGGGCTAGTGAAATTCGTTGTCCACTACGTGAGCCCTAGGAAGTGGCTAACTAACCATACCAAAGTTATGCCTCTTGATAACTTCAATAAGGTGCCACACAATATGAAATTCGAGCTTCATAAGACTAGCAAGCTGCATTATGCTAGACACTCGTGAACAAAAACGGCTCCACTGGCAAGCAAGGTGTGTTATGCTTGGTGGCTATGAAAAAGGGTTGTAACTTCGAGCTTCACAAGGCTAGCAAGCTGCATTATGCTAGGAACTCATGAACAAAAACAACTCCACTGGCAAGCAAGGTGTGTTATGCTTGGTGGCCATGAAAAACTTAAAGGCTCCACTGGCAAGCAAGTTGTGTTATGCTTGGTGGCCTTGATACATGCAGTAGGATATTCAAAGGGATTTTGCTTAGTTCATGAAAGGTATCACCTTAGGGAACATCGTGCCTAATGTCTCCAAGAGAGGACTAGTTGAGGATAAAAGATTCACAAATTAGGGAATGTGATCCGTAGCATTACTAGTAACAGGAATGTCATATGCTCAAAAAGGTCACAATCTTGAATGACATCAAACCCAATGATACCACCAAGAAGACACATCACGTGAAGTAAGAAGACCACACTTTGAAGCAAACAATGAGCGGGGATGTGTATGCCTCCATTTTAAAGAAATTGCTAAACACCATGTTGTGAGCAATTACTTTAAAGTAGAAAATGATAAATGCTTAAACAATAAAGAAGATATGAGAGCTTATTTGGAAAGCCCTATGTCAAAGCATATGTTTCCAAATGAAGCCGTGTCATGAAAAGGGGTTGCCCCCAAATGAAATCCCAAACACGAAGGGATCCACGGATTTGGGGCCAACGTATGCCTTTGCTACAATGTTATTATAGAGCTTGGAAACATCATCATTTCCCAAATACTCGTAAAACTAGAAGAATGATACAGAGAGCGAAAACAAAGAAAAGATTTTGGGTCAACATGGAAGAGACCTAAATGTCTCGATGCCTTGTGTCATCCCCAAAAGGAAAACACAAGACAAGAGAAAAGATAAAGGTTTACGACATAGAAGAATGTGGATACAAATAGAGGAATGAACATAAAGACGTCAAACAAAACGATATGGGGGATCACATTAGGCACATACAATCACACAAAGAACATGAAAAGAAGACAAAGAAAAAGACTAGTAAAGCACATGCGAGTCAAGCTATAGCAGGTTGTCTGCATCCCAATCTTGTTCATCATATCCAAAAGGCAGATAACTAGCCAAAGGGACAACAACAAGTGTCGTACTAGGGACATCACCAGGTTCAACATGTGGTGAGTCACTCTTTTTAGAAGGATCATCACGGTTGTTATTATCTAAGCTCATGGAAGAGGAAAACAATAAATTTAGCTCATTATGCACTTCCTCATCAATCTTAGCAGTCTCATCATCATCATCCAAGTTAATCACAATAGGAGGTCTTATGATAATATCCATGGAAGGTACTTGTTTTTGTTGTGGTCGAGATATAGGATTTTCTTGTTGCAGTGAAGGTGGAGAATCATCATGTAATGTTTGAGTTGTTGTTTGATCTTGAGTTGTTGATTCATCTTTTGCTTGTAACTGACGAGAAATAGCGTGATGTCTACGCCTACGCTCTCTAGCATTTCGGTTTCTTTTTGTATGGTTTTCAAGTTGTGATTGTGTAGGAGCAGGTTTATCAACCATAGGTTTCTTTTCTTCCCGCGAGGGAGGAATGGAAGGAACCAGGTTGTTCAACCACTTTCTCTTTAACTTTATAAACTTGTTTGATTTTGGGAGGAACAATTGGACTTGTATGGTTATCTCTTGGTCTTTTACAGGAAATAGGTGAAGGATTTGCTATGGTTTGGTCTTGGTTACTTGGAAGGGCTTTTGGTTCAATCATGGTCTCATCAATAATGGGAGGCTCAATCATGGATTGAGGTATATTGCTAAGGGATAACTATGCTATGCGCTTTGCCTTAAACTTTTGATAAGATTTGAAAAAGAAGTCCTCACAGGGCTTAATAGGTTCCATAGGTTTGGGCCAAAATAAATCCAATGAGAAATTCTTATGGGAAGACACAGGGTTAAAACCACTATGATGCACAATAAAAAATTTATTGTTAAAGGGAAACTTCAATCATTTGTGAATGATTGACGAGGCGGATTTCATGGAGCAAAGCCTTGGGTAGCCTAACTTTACTCAAAATTGATCTGACATCAGGATCATCATGTCAGGTTCACCAAAATGAAACTAAGAAAAATATATATGTTTTGATTATGGGAATGGGTGATGTGATGTATGTGATAGGGGGATGGACCTATTTTCCTTTATTTCATTAGGAAATAAGATCCACACAAAGAATTGACTTACAACCCTTATGTGAGTCAACTCAATGAGGGAATCTACTGATTTCCTTATGATTGAGGATAGGGGTATCAGCTTGAACAACACTTTTGGGAGAAAAACTAAAGATAGTAAAACACTACAATTATGCAAGCTAACACTTGGATCTTCAATTTAAAGCATAATACAGACAACAACAACAAAGTTCCAATAGATCGAGAAATGGCAGATTGATGTGTACATGTCACAAAAATGCAGTTTCAGGAGGCTACCTGAGACTCATTCGTCCATAGGCGAATGGGTCTCTGTGTAGGGGTTTTACTTAGCTTTCGGGATCTTCTAGTGTCAGTCTGTAGCTTCTATTTGATTCGGGTTTCAATGTCGAACAGTTGGAAATAAGGTCTGTAGGTGAGATTTTGTGAATTGACAACAAATATGACAACTTTTTGCAACTTTGACAACTTTCCAACTTTGCAACTTTGCTCTTTAAGAGATCTTCAATCCTTCTTCAACGTAAGAGCTGAAACAAAAACACAAGAGGGAAAAATTATTTGTTTTTGGTGAATGGGGGTATTTGGGTAATTAAACCTTGAATTGAAATAATGAAACATGAAAGGAATGATGAATGAACAAGTGTTATGTTGCAACTCAACAAACCCTTGAATAAAACCTTTGGAAGACTGAAATCTTGATCTTGATCTTGCATGAAATGGCTTCAATGGATGTGGATCTTGATACTTGAATTTTGATTTGAATGTTTGACTTGGATCTTGAAACCTACATCACAATGTTAGCTCGAAAAACATGCATGATTGCAAAAGACTTTGACATGATGCTTGAGATCTTGATTGCTGCAATAAATCACTAATAAATCTGCTCTTGAATGCCTTTGATCATAATATTTTCTCTTGTGAAGTCTCATAAAAATTCTAGATAGTGAATTGATAAAAAGACCTTGTATTTATAGGTATCTATCCTTAATTTCCCGAAAATTAAACATTACAAGCCAACATTGAAATTTGAATTCAGGGACATAAAATACCGCCGAAAACATACTTTAAATTTGGTTTCAAAGGCCTAGGGAGGGTCCTAGGCCTCTATTCTTGGAAAACACATTGCTCAAGGTAATTAGTTATGTGTGACATTGATTATTGTTGGGTTTCCCCTTTGGAAAATGTAATTTATTAGGCTTGTAGATGTAAAATAGGGCTTATTAAGGCATAATTAAGTCCATTTTAATTGAGAGGACCCAAACAAATTGTGAAAATGTAAAGGAGTACATTTTCCAACACTACAGCTGGAAATCTAGAATCAATTTATATCCTCTAGCATAGATTGTCTTAAGATCACATTCCATCGCAGAGAGTTGACCATTCAAAGTATCGCAGCTTAGAGTTGTGGGAGGCCATGAATTATTATTTACTAGCATTTGAAATTCTGACTAGGCACTGGCAGGTCCCATGTTTTGGTTGAAGGTTTATATAGCAATTAAAGGAGACCGTATGGTGTATGAGTGAAGAGGATATCGGGGACTGGGTTTATTTATATTATCTGCATCAAGAAAAATCAAAGCCAGCCAAGAGCTCACGTGGCGTGGAGTATGCAGTTGAATGGTTGACTGTGATTTAAACTCTAGCGGACTTTCCTGTGGCAGCTGCCTTATCCCTGTGGTTGCCCAAGGAAATCAGAGTTTTTAGTGCCGCCTTTTTGGTGGAAAAGTCTGCAGTTATTATTGAGTGCCAGCCTTTAATATTGGAAGCCAGCAATCAACCAATGACAGAATGACAGGTCAGCCACTTATAAATAATTAATTTCTGAACATTGCTATTTGAATTTTGGGCTGTGTAATGATTAGCTACGTCTGAAAATATTCCTGCATGGTTTAAGTGGAAATCCTGTCATTTGTTTATTGAGAAATTCGTAAACAATGTTGATATTTATATAATTAAATATTATCATATACCATGAGAATATACCAAACAAGCATTTGTTTTTAAACAATTGGAAACATGGTTAAATTGGTCATCTGCAAATAGTTTGGCAAAATACCTGCATTGTCAAACTTGGGAAATCGTTAAACATATTTATTCAGTTGGGATGAGGGATCTTACAAAATTCTGAAAGTAAATGGCTTGTTTGGTATTCTTTATCAGAAACAGGAACAAAAATTTAAGTTCTTCTGGAGCGAAAGTCATGTTGACGTGGTTTTTGAGACCGCACCAACACAGAATAAAGTCTCCCAACGGATGCTCTATCCTCTCTTGAACAAAGTATTCAGCATGCTAAGATTGTGAGTAAGATCGTGCTTTCAACTCCAAGGTTCCTTAAGTGCGAATAGACTCAGTTGGCTCAATGTGATATTGCTGGTATGTCAAGGGGACTTACACAATTGTTCGACAGCTGACAATAGACAGTAGACTAAGGACTTTCGCATAATTCAAATGATTTGGTAGGTGAGCACAAGTTTCCTAATTCTAACCAGAAATGAACTGAATTTAAAGGGTGTAGGGATAAGAGTGTTCTAGTCTACTCTAGGGTGTGGGACATGGTGATCAATTCTCACAAGCTTCAACCAAGCTCCATTTTGCCTCACTTCGGACAGCTTCCGCGGGACTGGTGCAATCTTCAGAGGAGTAACTTAAGATGTTCAGAACACGATTTAGCATGAAGACACCATTACAACGACGCATGCCAACATATAAACCATAATCGAAGTTAAGTTTCACAAAGTTCCAGTTGACCACGCAAGGCGAACCCACCGTCAGCGAGCCCGCTAGTGGTATGGACAAACGAAGTCTTGTTCAAATCGAGCACCACATTCCACAATTGCTAAGTACGTGCATGAAATGAAATCTACTTTACTTTAAGCTACTTCAAGATGCTACGTGAATTGGAAGGACGAAGAAGCCTCAACAACTATTCGCAACAAAGAAGAATTCACCATCAATGAAAATTCTTTTATTATGAAAGCATACATGACAACTTCTTACAAAGTATCCAAAGGGAAGACTTTCCTTCCTTTTCAATCTAAACTACTATGCTAAGATATTACAACTAAAGTACCTCTGCTCTACTCTCTAGTCTGACGTCTAAACTCTACTTCTAATGAGATTACAAATGAGGGGGACTCCCCCTTTTATAGTTAGCCCAGTCCAAAAGACGGCTAGGGTTACAATCAGCTGGATGGCCCAGATCGTGCCACCTCAGCCCTAAACAAGATTTTCCCTAAAAACCGCCACAAAGGAGAGGGGTAATAAATGAGCCATAATGTCCACCATCATCCTTCTAGAAGATTCCATTTGTAGACGTGTTCACACTATTCTTGATCTTCTCTCTTGTCGTTGTTCTTTGACTTCTTCCACTTGAGGGTTTTCACCTTTGTCACTTAAGTTATACTGAGTCTCAACACAGCCATTTTCTTGCAACTTTCTCCCTTCGAGATTGAAACTCATCTTCATCGTGCTTCCACTTCAAGTCATCGTGCTCTGGCCTCCACGCTCATCCTGCAAAACAAGCAAGGAGAGAAGCATTAGAACACCTCATAATGTAAACTTAACTCACTTACCAGGATTTTCATGCTTTGATCTCCAAGCGTTCATTGCCAACTTCGTGTTCAAGTTCATGCCTTAGACAAACTTCATCTTTGAGAAATTCATTTCACTACCTGGGGCTCCGATACTCAATTTCGTTCAACTCAGGCTCTGGAAGACTATCCTCACGAAGGATTTAAGCAAATTCACCTAGGCAGTTCATTTCAAATTCATCGTCTGGAGGATCTTACCTTGAGAACACATTTTCTTCACACTTGCCTTAGAAAATTTTAAAATTTTCCCTTAGGAAAATTCATCAACCTGGTGCCCATCAAAATCTTCACCCTGAAGGCCGAAGCGAAGCATGGAAGACTTTAAAATCAATTCCTTATCGACAATCTTCGATACCCAGAAGAAAATTTCCTCCAGAACGCGTCGAATCCATGGGTGCACAACGAACGGGTTCATTTAATTTTTTGATTTTGAACCTTGGAAAAATAATTTTCAACAATTTATTTCATTTCTTCATCTCCTCACGAGAATTTTGTTGCTCGACTTGAAATTTTTTTTTTTTATCCATCCTGCAATGTCAGCATCTTCATCTTCGACAAATTTTACTCATCACAGGAAATTCTTATCACCTCTCCAGACTTGGGCATTTTTCTAAGGGAGAACATTTTGTGCCTTAGAAAAAAAAAAATTTGAATCACTTAGCATTTTTGAAAAATTTTCCCTTAGAAAATTTTATTCATTCTTCAATCCATCTTGCCAGTGGTGAGAAAAAATTATCAACTTACTTGGAAAAATTTCCTCGAAAGCACATATCGCCTAGCATATTATTTATCACTTGGCAATTTCCAACGCCTTAGTAATATTCACTTCACCTTAACCACTTTGGGCGCCTTTTGCACATAGGAGGGAATAAAACTTCCCACGCCTAATATATTTATTCACCTTCACCTTAACCACCTTTTCACTCCACACTTTACCTTTTTCATGGCGCATTTGGGGGGTATAAGAAGGATGGGCGCATTTGAACATATGTGAAGGACGATTTTCACACTTAGAAAAGTTTTCAAATCACCTACTTGAAGAGGGCGCAAATGAAGGCATGAGGAGGATAAACATGTTGACACCTTGACTTGTCTTTTTCAAACTTATTCCACCATGCAGCTTGGGCGCATTTGGCTTGTAGTGGAGAATAACTTTCTAACGCCTTCCCTTTTGACTTGTTGACTTCAAATGTGGGTGCATTTTGCATGATGAGAAGGATGACCTTTACCACGCCTCCAACAAATGACTTTTCAGCTTCTTTATTTTTGTCTTGACATGGCTGCTCTTGGGCGCATTTTACCTATGTAGGAGGATGAATATCTTTGACTTCTTTGACCTTTCTCTCCTTGGGTGCATTTTTCCAGTGGAGGAGGATAAGAATTTCATACTTAGCAATTTTTTATGCCACTATCTTGAGCTGGGCGCATTTAGGCTAGGGAGTAGGATAAAACTTGTTGACTGCTTTGACCTTTCTCATTTTGGGCGCATTTTAGCAAGGGTGAAGGATGGGCGCAAATGGAGGGTGGTGGAGGATATCTTGCCTTAGAAAATTTTCGTGAAGTCATCCACTTTGAGCTGGGCGCATTTTGATGGGTGAGGTGGATGAAGATTAATACTTAGCCATTTTCTTTGTCCCTGCCAGAATTTCTATCTCCTGCTATTTATAGTAAACCCTCTGATTTCTACACTTCTGAAGCTCAGAATGATTTGAAATTTTGAGCGCTGGATCCTCACGACCTTGTTGGCCTGTTGACACTGCTATTTTTAGATTGACTTGCTAAAAATAGCATATTTTTGAAGGTGATTTTGTATAAATAGTAACTGCTCATTTCTGATAGCTCCACTGCTCCGATGAACTCGAAATTTGAATGAGGCGCTCCTCACCACGTGACCTGACTGCTGACATCAACTCATGCACCTGACTTGCTATTTTTAGCCAGTTTCCAAATTGACTTACTATAAATAGTAAGTGCTCCGTTTGACTTGAAATTTCACCAGCAGATAGCCTGAAGGATACTGATCACGATGGTTTACATCGGTTTTTGAAAATTCTGACTTTTTACGCCTCCTTTTGGGTCCTGAAGCTGGAAACCCTAATTCACTCTGCATGCGTATCAAATGGTCTCTGTTTCTCTTAGTTTCTGTGGCACTGCGATCAGCTCGTGATTCTGAACTGCTGGGAGGTGGCTGCCAGGACACACCTGCTAAAAGTAGCAAGTTCCTTACTGAGTGATTATCTTCATTTTCATGTCACACCATCGCGAAGCTCTCGAAAAACCCATCAGGAATCATCCGACATGCAAAAGAAACCCTGACATGCAAACCCTAAAAATAGCCCCGGAAGACTGAATTCTGAAAGTTGTCATCTCGTTTTGCATGTTATATCATTGCGAAGGTCTCGAAAAACCCAGCAGGAATATCCAGACATGCAAAGAAAAACTCTGCATCTGAACCCTGAAATTTGTGCCGGAAGCTGGACAGCTAAAAATAGTAAGTTATCTGTTTTCGCTCAAATTTTGCATACGAGTGGCCTAATGCGCTCTGAACACAGTGTGACTGTCGGAATTTCAAAAATGGTGACAGATTGTCTGTACTTACTAAAAATAGTAAGTACCTCAGAATTTGATGAAAATCTGCTGAGAGCCTGCTGGAAGCACATTGACAACAATGTTAAGCTCAATTTTCAATTTATTCACCCTATTCGACCTTGGATTGACCAGGAAAAATGAAACCCTAATTTTTAGACTCGGTCAATTTTCCGCTTAAGCTTGCAGACGGGAACGTCCCTCGAAAGGCAGACTAGAGAAAAGAGAGAGAGAGAGAGAGAGAGAGAGAGAGAGAGAGAGAGAGAGAGAGAGAGAGAAGAACCAAAGACAAAAGACCAGAATGGAGCAAAAATTAGGGGCCCCCATTTTGAATGGGGCGAGGTGTGGAAAATGTCACAACAAGTCACACGAAGTCTGAACTGTAAATTTGTCATTTGAAACTTTGAACTATGAATTTTTCACAACTAAATTTATAAGGATTTTTTTTTTTAATGAACCATGACTTTATGAATTAGAAAGAGAGAAAATTTGTTTGCTTGTAATGTCCCCATTTTGCGAGCATCAGAGTTTGGTGGATTTAGCCTATTCCTGACCCTTGTAGGCTAATATGTCTGGATAGAGGGTTCCATGTTGCAGTTACCCGGTGATTTGGGACATTACTCCTCTGCTGGATTCAGGTTTTGGCCTTTGCACAGGTTATTTGACTCAGTTTGGCACACTTACTATTTATAGTAAGTTACTATTTTGGGAGTCTGGGTTTCCAATATTAGCAGGGCACTTGAACATAGCATATTTGCAGTATCGACCGTTGATTGGACCTTTGCAGTTGTTTCTAGACTCAGTGGTGTGTACTTACTATTTATAGTAAGTCAGCTATCAGGAGTTACTATCTTTGGCAGGGCATCTGATCACTCAGAGTTTGGCAAAATTGACCTTGGTTTCAGTTGGCATGGCTAACAGATGCATATTTATGGAGATATTAATATTTAATGTGTCATTAATGATTTTAATTAAAAAGGTTTATAATATAAAGTTATAAAATGACTTTATATTAAAAGGGATTATAATATGAAGTTATAAATTAACTTTATATTCGAAAGGGGCGAATGACACATTAAAAGTGTATTTAATGTTATTAAATGATTATGTGCACATAAACCAAGGTAATGAGATGGTATTAAATGCAAGATGAAGATTATAATATTTAAATGATTTTTTAAAAGCCAAAATGGGTCGATTTTCTCAAGGAAGCTATATAAGCTTTCAAAGGGCAAAAAGAATTCATTATGATATGATTATTCGATTGAGCATTTGTTTTGATGAGAATTTCTCTGAGAAGGAGAAGCCTAAGGTTTTTGTCTCTCAAGCCATTAAAGAACGATAAACTCTTTACTGTTGCAGCCATTTGAGGTGGTGAAATATCCATTGAATTTGGCATTCAGGAGAGCTTCATCTAGAAGTTCTATTTGTGCTTAAAGGTGAAGATTTTATTTAGGGTTTGAAGATTATTGAAGGTCTTTAAAGTGCAGACCCGAAGATTCATCATTGGCAGCCATTAACGATCAGTTTCCAAGCTTTGTGTTGGCTGCTACAGTGACGCGTGAACAGTACCCACGCTACAGTAAAAACGCTACAGTGATTCGCTACAATGATGTGCTTGGTTGGTGTTGCTTCATCGACATTTTGAGAGGGTTTCTATTGCTGTGATCATTTCCAGAATTTGCTAGTATGCTGATATGAAGTCTGTTGTAGCTGATCAAAGGGTTTCAAGGCATGTTTCCCTGTGAGTTCATAAATTGTAACTCCTAGATTTTCTGGGTATTGTTGTTTTAGATAATAGGGGTTATTTTATGAACTGGGTTGTCAATACATTATGAAAATAATGAGTATTTAAGCTAGTATAAAAATATGGAATTTTCAGCTGTGTATTTCCAATGCAATTTCAGTTTTGAGTAAAAAAACTATTATTGCAACATCTCTTATTTTGCCGCATTATATTGATGTATCAAACCATTGGCAATATATGATCAAAACGCAAAGAAAAGTACAAACCCATCAAACACAAGACAAAAAACTTTATTATTCAGCATAGTTGGGGTTGAGAGACACCTGGTCTCTTACATTGCTCCACCTTCTAAAATGGCAAAAAATATTTAAAACAGAGAAATAAAGAAAAGTGTAAATGAAAAAGGGTTAAAACTTTTTGAAAATTTGTGAAAAAGTCACCCAAAATCTGCCCAAAATTGTCATTGAAAAGTTTAGGTGTGACTAATTGCAACTGACACAATTATATTGCAACCTTTTGATGAGTTAGTTGGAAAACCCTCTCCTCAAGGTAGAATTCATTTGAAAAAAGCGTGCTTTAAGCCGAAAAATGATTACTTGTGAGTAATCATGATTTATTAATGACTAATGCAATTTATTATAACCACTTCAAAGCATAATAGCAAACCTGGTCTGAAATCTATTCTATTTCTTGAGAGATTCCTAAAGTTTTAGGTGGAATGGGGATTGTAATCCTTTCTACCTCCTGAGGAGCCATGACTGATCAAGAAGCTTGACAAAATAAAGATTGGTCTGATGGATTATGCTGATTGATTTCTTATATCAATAAGACCAACTAATAGGTAAATCTATAAAAGCTTACCTTCATTAGAATAAATCTCCCTCATATTATGTGGATACAGTAATTGATAAAACAAAAAAGAGAATGAATTCTCTTGTTCAGATAAGAGAGATGTCCAAGCTTTCGTTTGACTCTGCATAACCAGTCATTGGGGCAACTAGAACTTGAAAAAGGGGGAGATAAGTCTTAGTGATGTTGGTGATGTGAATTGTCTTAGTGATTCACTCAATAAATACATAATTAATTTCTATTTTCAGTGAAGATACATTTTCGCTCAATACTTCAAAAATCTCGGCACTTTTACCTACCAAATCTACATTAGCACTTTTACCTACCAATTACACACCATTGTCTGAGTGTGTCTACCATCATTAAGACCTAGTGGGAATCTTTGGTTGTATTTTTTGTCTGGTCTCTGTTTCCAATTTTTCTGATTTTGGATAAAGGTATTTAAGGTGACTGCCTGTTTTTCTGATTTAAATGTTTAAGCTAACTGTGTGTAAATATTTCTATTTTGTCAATCCCTGATGTGCTTAAGGCTTTCTGGTTGTCTTTTTGTACATTAAGCAGTTAATCTTTATCTCTGTCAAATGTTTATTTTAAATACCTTTAACTGGTAATAAAAATATGATTAACTGGTAATAAATTTAAGTGGCTTCTCTATAAATTCCAGAAATATGAACTAAAGTTTATTCATGCCCTACATTTTTAACTTCTGAAAGCTGATATTGACATTCTTTTATGAGTGCTCTACTATTCTCACCTGGAATCTTGCAGCATCCAAAAGTTGTAGTTACCTTCTATTTAATCTGGAATGTAAATTTTCGTAGTGTGCTTTGATTTAGAAAAACAGCATATACTGGGCTTGTATAATTCTGCCATTTTTCAAATTAAATTGTTTTTCTGTAGAAAACTTCCTTGTAAAAATTGTGGTGGTGCAGGAAAACACAGACGGAGCACAAGATATTACATCAATAGAATATAAATTGCCTTTCGCAGCTGAAGATATTCCGCGGCCTTACCTCTGCACAGGATTTGATGTTTATGTTACACGGGAGCCATGTGCTATGTATGTTATTTTGCCTGCCTTTTTCAAAAGGAATTGTAACTGTTAGATTATTTTGGTTGCTTTGAAACATATGCTTGAAGGTTAAAAATGCATGATTTTCTTTTGATATATGTATTCTCTAATTATGGCATAGGTGTGCAATGGCTCTTGTTCATGAGAGGGTCCGTCGGGTATTCTATGCATTCTCAAATCAAAAAATTGGTGCATTAGGTAGTGCTTACAGATTGCACGGAATAAAAAGTCTTAACCATCACTATACCGTGTATCAAATAGAAGTCCCCGAAGAAATTCTAATGGAGTTAACTTAGCGTATTGGATATTCTGAGGTTTGTTTCCCACAAATTAATATTTGCTTGCAACCTGCAATCTAGTTTGAATAATGCTTTGCATCTTCTTGGCTTTCCTTGGGAATGTTTGACATTATCTTTTTTCTCTTTTATAACAAATGTGTTTTTCTGCACACCTAGGACATACCAATGAAATTTTATTTTGCAAGTGAAATCCCTGCACATGCTCTGCAAGATTTATAAGGAGAACCTGGGGACAGAGACAGTAGTGGCTAGAAAAGGATTTTGACATTTGACTTCACTTCAAATGCATACACATTTTTGCTTTGGGTTCAATTAGAATGTCAATGGAGATGGAAGAAGAAATTTCTTATGAAGTGCTCAACTGGTGGCTTTCAAATGTCATGAAGACAAGTTTTCTGTTTCTAGTTTCCTGAAAGATGAGTTCTATTTCAAATTTTCAGCAACAATCAAGATATCACTTTGTGAACTTAAAGGACATGATGTGGACAGGCCATCTTTAATGATTGGAAAGGATTATGAGCTTCTATTCGTTGTGACACTGCCCATCAGTATGCAGGCATGCAGTCTTATATACTGCTGGTGGATGCCAGAGTCCAGATCTTGCTCATAGGGAAGTTGATAATCAGAAAATTTAAAGCTTTCAAATTTTCATGGATAGATGTTCAGTTAATACATCTGCTGCCATGTAGGCCACAACATAGATACTTTTATTTGGCGCTTACCTTGTTCACCTGTATATTGCTCTGTTATATACACCAGCAAACGAATGGATTGATATATGCGGCAGTCACCATTTGGCATGATATTGATTTACTTGCTTGTGTGGAATTAGTTTGTTGCAAGAAAGTGAGAAGGCAGTGTTGGTACAACTTGCACAAATTTTGTAGTGTATGAAACTTTCAGGCAGTTTAGACATGATAATTGGAATTGGTACCAATTTTTTCATGCAGGTCATTTCAAGTGCATTTTGGTTTTTGCTGCTCTTACATTTTTATTTTGCATTTTCTTATGAATTTCAAATTATATAATACAATCATCTCTTTATATAATTATACAGAAGAATACATGTTCCATTACTGTTTCGAACTGGTCTCAATTTGATCCTTTATTTCATACAATGCGGAATTACATGCTACATAACAGTGTCTAGTACATTTTATATGATTCATTCATCAGAGAGGAGACAAAAGTAAGGAAGACCGAAAAAGCTAGTATTGGCAAGTATTATATGGGTAAGTATGGTTGTGGAGGAATTATCCATTTGGACTACACAAAACCATTTCACCTTGAGTTATGATTATAGATGGGTTCCGATATTTTAGAGCTATGTTATAATGTTTGTGTTTGTGTCCGAGTTCGGCAAAGATAACATTCAGATTAAATTTGACAAAGATAAAATTTGAAAAAATTAAAATTGTTATTAAATTCCACTATATATATATATATATATTAATATATTAATAGGATTATTAAAAATAAAATAATATTATGTTGAGTTTTTGTTTTTGTATATTGTGTTGGAATATATATAGAGTTATATTATAATTTTAAGATAACAATATAATAAGATTATAAAACATTGATACTTATGTGCCTATGATGATGTTTATTTAAATTATAGTTTTAGATAGCATTATAATAAAATTAAAAAACTTGGCAACGATGCCCTCTTGCCCTTTTTTTTTGGCATTTCAAACAAATACCCTGCTATGCATAGCTAGAACCTTAGGAATCATTGGTTTTGGGGTTGGTTTTCCTCTATAAATATGATGTTTTTTAAGGGTTGTAGGATGTTTTGCTTGTGCCAATTGTCAGATCACTCTCTCCTTCATGAGCAAATGGTGTTATTTATGATCCTCTATTTGGTGTAGCTTTTGATGGAGTTTTGGGTTTGTGCTTGATGATTTTGGTGTTACTGTTGTAACATGGTGCCCATCCTAGGCTATGCATGTGTTATTGGTCACCTTTCCTTTGGTTTGGTGGTTGGGAAGGCTCAATTGAGATCTTTTGTTGGCCATGGCTTGCTTAGGGGGACATTCTACTTTGACCTACCATGTTTATGGAATGGTTTGACCCCTTTGTTGTTATCACTCTCCCTTGGTTGTGGTTTGTGGATAGGTGGTTGAAAACAAAAGATTTTACACTCATTGTAACTTGATTTGCAAATTTAACATCTTTTAGCTTTCTCTCACAAACTTGAATAAGTGGGTTTTGGAGTTTTCGAGGCCTCTTGTTGATGGTGTTGTTGAGATTTGCGAGAGGTTTTGTTGTACCCCAAAATTAAAATTTTTGTTACACTTAGACATTTTGAAGAAATGAGTAAAAGTCTTGTTAAATCAGTCAAAAAGGTCAAAATTTGGGTTTGCATGTCTTGCATGAAGGGTTAAAATGCAAAATTTTCAAAATATGACGATCTGGGTCTGCTTAGAGCAGCTTAACCTACAAAAACCAGATCTCAGTTTTTCATCCCTAAATTTTAGGAAAATTGCTATTTTTAGAAATTTTCTAAAATTAGTAACATTTTCTGGGTTTCTTTGGAAATGGATATTGGCAAAACTTTCTAAAAATAGAAAGTTGGTCCGTTAGGGTCCAAATTGATTTTGGTTGGCTCAAAATACGTCCATATCAGGCTAGTGCAGTCAGAATCTCAAAATAATCAGTTTTTCCCTAGTGGGTCTATTTTGCTTTTTTAGAAGCATATCAGGAGCTCCGAAGTCATTAAAGGAGGTCAATTGGCTGCTAGGCGTTAGATTCAACGTTCAAAGCATTCGATAGAAGGTGAGTTGGTGAGCAGTCACGAAGAACGAAGAAGATTTAAAAAGATGAAAATTTTCTAACACTGCTAGACTTGGGCGCCCCAAGTGAAGAAAGGCGCCCATCTTTTTAGGGCACTAAAAGATGGAATTAGGGTTTGAGCTCTAAAATTGAAGTTGCTCAGTTCTCTACCAGCTCCGCAGCGAGTCCAACGGTGCAATCAACAGATTATCCAGTCATCCGGGATTCGAAGCTGAACAGGGAGGATTTACACAGTGGTCAGAAGGAAGAAAATGAGAAATATAAAAAATTGACTAAGTGTTGGAATTTTGGGCGCCCTTGGTGAAGAAGGGCGCCCAGCTTTTTGAGGCACCTGATCTAGCAGTTAGGGTTCATGAATGTGCTCAATCTCTCCACAATTCAAGTAGCTTCACAACGGGCGTCTTCGTCATAGCATCTGACTTGTCGTTCTCCGTCAAATCCAGATCTAGCTGAAAGTATAGAATGAAGGTTTGAAAGGAAAGATGAAAATCAGAGAATTTTGACTAAGTCTGGAGCAAATGGGCGCCCCTGGAGAGA
>VDFB02069076.1:0-31987 GCA_007258455.2 Sequoia sempervirens | reverse complement strand
TAAAAATAGAAAATTGCTCAAAGCTTGTCTGAACATAGGCGAGTTTACAGTCATTCTTCAAAGTTTTCAATATGGAGTACAGTCCCCTCAAGTTTAAGATCAAATCAGCACTATGTCAAAACTACATCATCTCAGCTGAAGAACACAAGGAGGTGTGATATGAGAAGAAAAATGTATCAGAAAAGAGTTGTGCAATACTCTTCTGTTGGAAATCAAGTGAAGTGTCAGAAGCATAAAGTTGCAGAGCCGCCAAGTTATCAAATTTGTGAGTCATCTTTTGGGGCAGCGATGTTTTTCAAGAACAAAACTCATAAAGCAGCTGAAGAAGTGAAAGATCCTCTAGGTTTGATCACAAAAGGCAAAGAGATCTTAGAGAATCGGAATATTGCCTTAGATAGTATCAATGCACCTAACAAGGACCCAGTTTCCTACTTTTTAGCGGATATGATTGAGATTTAAAGCGGCTTTCATCTAGAAGCTTTCATTCCGCTTTCTTTCTATTCTTGGAACAATTCTTATCCATTATTTGAAGAAGAGAAAGAGGATAAATGTAATATTTGGTGTTTCCTGCTTTTCCCGCTTTCTTAGGTGTTAGATGTTATCTTCTTTCTAGATTTAGAAATAAAGCTTGCTTGTTGAGCAAGCCCTAGATTGTGAAAGCAAGGAGATTTTAGGGTTACCTACTCCTCTGCTTGCCTATAAATAAGAGACTTTGCTCATTAGTTTTCTTTAACGGTGATTGTGTTAGCAAATTGCAAGCCTATATTGCAACAATTTGTTATTCAGTTTCAGTTCACTTGTGTTTGTGATAGCAAGTTGTTGAGCCTCTTTAGCCAACAAGGAGTTAGTGTGATTGTTGTTTCTATTGTGTAAGAGCAAGATTGCAAGCCTCTTTAGCTGCAATTTCTTGTTCCAGGCATGTTAGAAGTGAGCTTTGTTCTAGAAGTTTGAGTAATAAAATCATGAGCCTCCTTTGCCTTGGTCCAAAATCTCAGATTTATGTTAATTGTGTTATGCTTTTATGATCTCGATTTCAACTTACATTGAAGTGTGTAGATGTTTGTTGGAAAAGATTTTATTGAAGCATGTTGTCAAAGAATCATCCTTGTCCATTTCTAATTTCTCTTGCTCTGCGTATTACTTGAGAAGTTAGAAACGTCTTTAGCTTAAGTTAGTCGTAGTTGAAGTTCTTAATCAGAAAATTTCAGCTGTGGCGTTTGTGTTTTATAAACCTTGTGCTCTAGCTGATCAAAAAGATAGGCAACTTAGTTCTTAGTTTACTTTCTTTCAACACCATCAGCAAGAGGGAGCTTCCCCTCCTAATTTGAAGAGCAGTTTATCTGTGCATAGCTGTCTGTTTCAAATACGCATTCTAGAGATGCGAATTTAAACGCCAACATGTTTCTTTATCGCAAGGTTTTTTTTCTCTAGAGGACATGGAGGTGGTGTTGAATAGTCGGTTGTGGATGTGGGGTAAGCACTCCCTCTCTCAAGCTGTGGTTTCCTTCTTTCAACCCCATGATTGAATCTCTTAGTATTGTACTTGTTTGGGTAAGGTTGCCTCACCTCCCTCTTCAATTCTAGGAAAATGCTTGCTTTGAGGATACTGGTAATGCTTTTGGTCATTTTTTAAAGGTGGTTACTACCACGTCTAACATTGGCCACTCCACCTTTGGTCATATTTCAATGGATATTGACATCTCCAAGCCTCTTCATGGAGAGGTTGCCTTGATGGTCGATGATAGGAATTAAATTTAGCCACTTGATTATAAGAGCCTACCATTCCATTGTAGGCATTTCTTTGTACTAGACATCTTGCTTTTGAGTGTTTGTGTCCTCGTTGTAGGACTATGAGCTTTGCTACTTGGCGGTGCAATACCCTTCCTAATCACTTGACTACGGATGCCCTTGCTTCTTCCTCTATTGTGGGCGAGGCTTTTGTTATTATTGATGCTCCTCATATGGCGACTTCTCTTAGGGATGAAGTGACTTTAGCTATTTTGTTGACCCTTGAAAGTGTTAGAAATGTGTGCCTCAATCCCATAGGCTGAAACCTCTGAAAGGGAAAAGTCGGTGTGACATCTTTTGTGTCTGGCCGACTAGCAGTTGAAACCTTGTTGAAATTATTCAGGTCACTGTGACCTTGCTTCAGTCTCACCGAAGGAGCTTATTGCTGTGACTTGTGACAGTCGTTGTAACCCTATGCTGAGTGGAGATCTCTGGCCGACAGGCCACTCATATTGGATATCGGGGAGAGTCTTGGGTGTTCGGTAAGAAGTCTTACCGATAGGAATGTCTCACCAACAATATACACTCAAAGTAACATGCGGTGGCTCGGTAAGAAGTCTTACCGATGTGTGATGTCTTGCTGAACGGTTTTGCATTGAAGTCATCGGGATAACTAAAAGGGTCTCGGTGTGAAGTCTCAGCGACGAACGATAGTCTTGCCAACTGTTGATCACTTCAGAGAAAGTCTTAGAGCTCGGTGTGATGTCTTGGCGAAAGACAATTGTCTCACCTAATGGAAAACTCACGTCTGTGTGACTTTGAAGCTTCGGTATGATGGTTCACCTATAGCGATAAGTCTTGGCGATAGTGATACATGTGATGATCGTTGATATGAAGTCTTGGCGATAGTGATACATGTGATGATCGTCGGTATGAGGTCTTGGCGACATGGCGAAGTCTTAGCGATAGCTCTCTGGACTTGATGTAACATCTTGGCGATAAGGATGACTCTTGGCGACATCGATGGTTAAGTCTTGTGGCATCGGGGAGACACGGTTAGTGTCTCACCGACATGCCAACACAGGTTGATCGCTTTGACCGAGAGAAAACTACCCTATGTGGCTTGTAGTCGACCAATCAGAGAAGTCAAATGGGAACCGTTGGAAGACAGTTCATTGTGGCAGTTCTGAGAGGAAGCTCGGCAGACATGGGCGACATGTATATACTCAGTGATTGCAGTTTGTGATGGGTTCGATGGATCGACGGATTGTTGTGTGACTATATGATCAGTGGATGAATTCTATTATGTGAAGACTGTAACGTGAATGTTCTGTAACAAGGTTGTTCATGGTGAATGCTGTTGTAAACTGACATCAGAAAGATAAGTCAGATATTTGTATGTAATCTTTATTACTGTAATACAAAGTGACTACTCTTGGTGTGGTGGGTTTTTCTCCTATAAGGGTTTTCCCACGTAAATCTGGTGTCCATATGTGTTTGTCAAATACTCTGTTTCTGTTATCTCTTTCATGTGCATCTTAATTGGACTGTAATTATAAATTTTAAAAGGTATCTCTGCATTCTTCGCTGAGGTTTTGACGTTAGGAGAGTTGCTTCCGCATCTAGCTTTCCTTACAAGTGGTATCAGAGCCTGGCCAGTTGTGTTATTCTTGTGGGTATGTTGGGTTTTTTGAGTCAATTTTGTTCAATGGGAGTCCTGTAGAAGTTTGTTAATTTGAATTACAGATTGAGATGGCAAGCACGTCAGGAAAGATTGAAATAGAGAAGTTCAATGGCAGCAATTTTGAGTTGTGGAAACTTAAGATGGAAGATCTATTGGTTGATCGTGATCTTTGGATTGTTGTGTCTGTATCGAAGCCTACAGGCATGAAGCAAGAAGATTGGGACCTTGGAGATAGAAAGTCTAAGGGGCTGATAAGGCTCTGTTTGGCAGACTTCGTTTTTCTCAATGTGCATGAAGAGAAGACTGCATCTTCCTTGTGGAAGAGACTGGCATTTATTTATCAGCGAAGTCTTTGGTGAATAAACTGTTCTTGAGGAAGAAGTTGTACACTTTGAGAATGCAAGAAGGAGGGTCTGTTGCTGATCATTTGAACGCATTCAACATGCTAATTACACAGTTAACATCTGTTGGTATGAAGATTGATGAGGAGGATCGTTGTATGCTGATATTGTGTTCTTTGCCAGATTCATGGGATCACCTGGTGATGGCTATTGGGAGTACAACATCCAGTTTCAAGATGGAAGATGTTGCTTCTTTGTTATCAGAAGAGATGAGAAGGAAATCTTCTGAGATGGCGAAGGAGGCCCTTGCTGTTAGAGGAAGGTCCAAAGAGAAAGGCAAGAAGAATGACAAGAAATCTAAATCGAAATTAGAGGGGAGATCAAAGTCTCCTTGCAAGAAGTCCAAGGTGAAGTGTTGGAACTATGGGCAACTTGGTCATGTCCGAAAGGATTGTAAAGAGGAGAAGAAGAAGAAGAAGTATTCTTCCGACAATGATTCTTCTCATAGTGATGCAGACACCTTCATTGCAGCCTTGGCTACGCAGGCATCAAATGATGTCTGGCTGATTGATTCTGAAGCATCTTTCCACATGACATCTCATAGAGACTAGTTTACGAAGTATGAAGAATACGATGGTGGAAAGGTGTACTTGACAAGTGATTCAACTTTGGAAATTGTTGGCCGTGGAAGAGTCAGAATTCAATTCCCTGATGGAAGAGTGAAGGGAATTAATGATGTAATGCATATACCAGGTTTGGCTTGAAACTTACTTTTTGTTAGTATGCTGAATGATATTGGAGTGCAAGTCACGTTATCTGGAAATGGCTGCAAGATGACTAGAGGCTCAATGGTGCTAGCAAGGGGTGCCCGTATTGGTACCTTGTACAAGCTAGATGCACATGATGTTCAATGCAACAGTGTCCTGTAAAGTCACAGAAGGCTACTCATAGAGGAAAAGAGGGAAATGTTCCTAATTGTATAAACTCTACGGAAGTTAAAGTTCCAGCAAAAAAAACTGCTCTGGCATCATAGGCTAGGCCACATTGGAGAGAAAGGTTTAAAAACCTTCAAAAACAAAAACCTGGTTGAGGGGCTTGAAGATTGTAACCTTGATTTTGAATTATGTGAACATTGTATATATGGAAAATGACACCGTGTTTCGTTTTATTCTAGTCCTCATAAATCTTCTAGTTTGCTAGATTATATTCATTCTGATGTATTTGGTCCAATGAATGTTCCTTTTTTGTCTAAGTCAAGGTACTATGTATCGTTCATTGATAATTATTCGAGAAGAACATTTGTTTATTTTTTGAAAAGTAAATCAGAAGTGTTCAGTCGGTTTAAGGAATTTAAGAACCTTGTAGAAAATCAGATTGGAAGAATAATTAAATGTTTAAGGACTGATAATGGCGGTGAATCTTGTTCTGATGATTTCGAGAGGTATTGTAAAGACCATGGGATTAAAAAACAAAAGACTACACTTTATACTCCACAACAAAATGGAGTTGCAGAAAAGTTCAATAGGACAATGATAGAGAGAGCACAAAGTATGCTAAGTAGTGTTGGCTTGGAGGAGAAGTTCTAGGCTGAGGCTGTTGCTACTGCATGTTACTTGATTAATCGTTCTCCAAATTCTACTCTTGTTGAGAAAACACCTTTGGAAGTGTGGTCTGGTAAGAAGCCCTCTTTAAGACATATTCATGTTTTTGGCTGTGAAGCATATGCTCATGTGTCGTATGAGAAAAGATCTAAATTGGAGAACAAGACTGTCAAATATATTTTTATTGGCTATAGTGTTGGCATAAAATGATACAAGCTTTGGAATCCTGATACATAGAAGGTTGTATACATCAGAAGTGTAATCTTTCGTGAGTTGAAGCCTTCTACCTTGGATCTGTAGTCAAAG
Organism: Sequoia sempervirens; assembly: GCA_007258455.2. Classification (NCBI taxonomy): domain Eukaryota; kingdom Viridiplantae; phylum Streptophyta; class Pinopsida; order Cupressales; family Cupressaceae; genus Sequoia; species Sequoia sempervirens. The sequence goes on along the minus strand of VDFB02069076.1, from coordinate 26,327 downwards.
ACAAAGTTAGAAAACAATAAGGATGTAGTTGAAATTCCTCCAACACCAGATAAAGAGGAATTGAAAATTCAAAATGTACCTAAAACTGAGGAGAGCTCAAGTAGTTCTGAAAGTTTTGAAGAAGAAGAACCTCAACCTCAACAAGTGAGGAGGTCAACTCATGAAAGAAAGCAACCTGATAGGTATGGGTTTTCTTTGATAGATTCTACTTGTGCCTATGCTTTAATTTCTAGCACTGATGAGCCTAGGACTGTGAAAGAGGCATTTAGAATGTCTGATTCACACTCTTGGTTGGAAGTCATGAATGAAGAAATGGCATCATTGATAAGAATGATACCTGGAGTTTGGTGCCCTTGTCTGAAGGCAGAAAAGCTGTTGGTTGCAAATAGGTATTTAAAAAGAAGATTGGTCTGGATGGTAGTGTTGAAAAATATAAAGCGAGGTTGGTTGTGAAGGGTTATTCCCAGGTAGAGGGAATTGATTATGGGGAAATTTTTTCTCTTGTAGCTAAGCTGACATCTATCAGATTTCTTTTGTCATTTGCAACAGCGTATGACTTAGAGGTCGAACAGATGGATGTGAAGACAACATTTCTTCATGGTGATATTGAAGAGATTTACATGTCCCAGCTTGAGCACTTTGTGGAGAAAGGTAAAGAGAAACTGGTTTGCAAGTTAAAAGGAAGTCTCGTATGGGTTAAAGCAGTCACCTAGAATGTGGTACTAGAAATTTGTGCTGTATTGTCTTTGGGATTTGTAAGATCAAAATCTGATCATTGTGTCTATTACAAAGCTGAAAGTGATCAAGTTCTTATTATTGCTCTCTATGTTGATGATATGTTGTTCATAGGCAATAGTAAGTTGATGATTTCTGATCTTAAGTCTCAGTTGTCTGCTAAGTTCGAAATGAAAGATCTTGGTGCAACAAGGTATATTCTAGGGATGGAGATAACCAGGGACAGGAATAGTAGAAAACTTTGGCTCAGTCAGAGTAAGTATATCAAGACTGTTCTAGAGAGATTTTGCATGAATGATTGCAAGCAGCTAGTTGTTCCAGTCTTGCAGGGAACGAAACTATCTGTTGAAGGCTGTCCAAAATCTCCTATTGAGATGGAGAATATGACCAGTGTACCCTATGCTAGTGCGGTTGGCAGTCTTATGTATGCAATGGTCTGTACAAGTCCAGACATTGCCCAAGCAGTGGAAGTTCTTAGTTGGTTTATGGCTAATCCTGGAAGGACACATTGAGATGCTGTAAAGAGAGTTTTTAGATATTTGAAGTGCACTTCAGAGTTTGCTTTGTGTTACCATGAGAACTTGGTTGAATCACAGAGGACTCTCAGTATTCGAGGCTATGTGGATTCTAATTGGGCAGGGGACATTGACAGCAGGAAGTCCACAAGTGGATATACTTTTATGTTGAATGGTGGTGCAGTGAGTTGGATCAGTAAGTGGCAGGCTGTATTTGCTTTGTCCACTACAGAGGTTGAATACATGGCAGCTACACATGCTTGTAAAGAAGCAGTTTGGTTAAAACGTTTGTGTTCTAACATTGGTTTTGATGTAGGGCAAATAACTATTTTTTGTGACAGTTAGAGTGCAAATTGTCTGGCAAAGAATCCTACATTCCATGCCAGGGCGAAACATATAGATGTACAATACCACTTTGTACGAGATATGGTGGAGGATGGAAAGGTCAGCTTGGAAAAAGTTGATACTCTGGAGAATGTTGCAGATGCATTGACGAAGCCAGTGAGCACAAACAAGTTTAGGTGGTGTGCCAGTTCAATGGCCCTTAGTGCCCATGATTTTCAGTAGTTTTGTTGTGCTCTGGAGGTGCCTATGTGATCTTCGTCAAGTGGGAGATTGTTAGAAATGTGTGCCTCAATCCCACAGGCTGAAACCTTTGAAAGGGCAAAGTCGGTGTGTCTGGCTGACTAGCAGTTGAAACCTTGTTGAAATTAGTCAGGTCGTTGTGACCTTGCTTCAGTCTCACCAAAGGAGCTTATCGCTGTGACTTGTGACAATTGTTGTAACCCTATGTCGAGTGGAGATCTCTGGCCGACAAGCCACTCATATCGGATATCAGGGAGAGTCTTGGGTGTTCGGTAAGAAGTCTTACTGATAGGAATGTCTCACCGAAAGTATACACTAGGAGTAACATGCGGTGGCTCGGTAAGAAGTCTTACCGATGTGTGATGTCCTGCTGAACGGTTTTGCATTGAAGTCATCGAGATAACTAAAGGGGTCTCGGTGTGAAGTCTCAGCGACAAACGATAGTCTTGTCGACTGCTGATCACTTCGGAGAAAGTCTTAGAGCTCGGTGTGATGTCTTGGCGAAAGACGATTGTCTCACCGAATGGAAAACTCATCGTCTGTGTGACTTTGAAGCTTCGATATGATGTTTCACCCATAGCGATAAGTCTTGGTGATAGTGATACATGTGATGATCATCGGTATGAGGTATTGGCGACATGGCGAAGTCTTAGCGATAGCTCTCCGGGCTCGATGTAACATCTTGGCGATAAGGATGACTCTTGGCGACATGGATGGTTAAGTCTTGTGGCATCGGGGAGACACGGTTAGTGTCTCACCGACATGCCAACATAGGTTGATCACTTTGACTGAGAGAAGACTATCCTATGTGGCTTGTAGTCGACCAATCAGAGATGCTGAATGGGAACCGTTGGAAGATAGTTCGTTGTGGTAGTTCTGAGAGGAAGCTCGACAGACAGGGGCGACATGTATATACTTAGTGATTGCAGTTTGTGATGGGTTCGATGGATGGACGGATTGCTATGTGACTGTATGATCAGTGGATGAATTCTAATATGTGAAGACTGTAAAGTGAATGTTCTGTAACAAGGTTGTTTATAGTGAATGCTGCTGTAAACTGACATCAGAAAGATAAATCAGATATCTGTATGTAATCTTTATTACTATAATACAAAGTGACTTCTCTTGGTGTGGTGGGTTTTTCTCCTGTAAGGGTTTTCCCACGTAAATCTGGTGTCCATATGTGTTTGTCAAATACTCTGTTTCTGTTATCTCTTTCATGTGCATCTTAATTGGACTGTAATTGTAAATTTTAAAAGGTATCTCTGCATTCTTCGCTGAGGTTTTGACGTTAGGAGAGTTGCTTCCGCATCTAGCTTTCCTTACAGAAAGAACTTAAAAATTAGTGCAAGCTTCTCCAATTAATGGGGATTCTTGTCATTGGATAGTTGGTAGATTGTGTTGCATTGAACTTCCTTTGTTAAACCTTTTTCCTCATTGCATGAGGTGACCTAGGATGAGATGGTAGTGAATGATGTCCTCCTCTCTCCACATTTGGTTGAGTTGGAAAATGATGTATCTTAGATGATTGTTCAAAGAAGGAAGAGAGGTCTTTTTAAATTTGTTTTAAAATCCCATCCCTAGGTTAGTAGTGTAAGGATTGCAAGGAAGATGTTAGGCATTGTATAGGTTTTCGTTGTCTATAGTTGTTGGGCTTTAGTTGTCTTCTAGTGTGGGTTAGTTGTTTTTTGTTGGAATTTTGATGTATTTGGGTTTTATGTCTTATTTGAGCATTGTGAGGTAGCTTGGTTGCAATTTCATTGTTGTAAAGGGTTTTGGGCCCCCTTTAAAATCTATTTTACCCATATAAATTAAAAAATATTATAAGAAAATTATTAAGGAATAATACTTAGGGGTTATGGTGATGTATATTTAATTAATAAATCTAGAGTTTGGATCTATTAAGAAAATTTTGTGGTAATTGTGGAACACGTGTTCAAAATTTTGAAATGAAACATGTTTAGAAACTCAAAACTAGGGGAAGGAGCTTTTTGCCATTGGAACCTATTGTGATTGTTTGGGTGGCCTAGCACAACAATCAATTGATGATGGTGGCTAGAAAAAACACATATACTGAGGGTTTCTTGTTGGTAGTGGGGACACAACATACTAAAGGTCCACTTATGCATTCATATGGACAAATATTATGCAATTTAAATGATTTTTTTGAATTTTGATGTTCATTGAATTTCAATAATGGTTGATGTTTGACAAACCTTGTCACATAGTAGAGTAAATGAGCTCCTTTAAATTTAGAAAGGTTGCAAAGTTAGCACCTCACTTTATAGGTCTTCTTAAGATAATTGAAGTTGTAAGACCTATTGCATAGTGTTTAGCGCGAACACCTTCATTGGCTAGTATTTATGATCTTCCATATTATATTACTTGAAAAATATATTGTTAACCTTTCTCATATTTTGAATTGACAAAACCTATAGGTGTAAGAATGCCAACTAGTCCTTGAATTGGCCAAAACACTAGGCATATTCATGTGTAGGCCAATTATTGTGGGGTGAAAATTTGGGAGGTAGCCTCTCAAGATACTAGGAACATCATGAACTTCCCCAAGAATGTTATGAAGATTGCTCCTAGTCAAGAAAAAACCATGATAAATAAGAAAATAGAAACACTAAAAAGTCAAAATATTGAACTCAAATAGCCCTCCTCAAACTAGAATGTTTGATTGAAAAAATTACACATAACTCTCTTAGAAGTAATGGAGGCAACTCCTCTCTCAAAAGGACATTGGGGAGTCTCCCCAAGGTGATAAAATCCAATATGGTCTTCTAGAAAATTATAACAAGATTTTGATTTTGATGGGCTCCAAGCTGTTAAGGAAAATGGCTATTACCTTGGAATTAAAATCCCATGTCCATTCAAAGCTTTTTAGGCTTTCTAGTTCACGAGGAAGGAAAATAACAATTAGTTTAAAATTTAAATCCCATGCCCATAGGAAGATTATGATGCATTGTTTTTCATGAAGAAGGAAAATGGCTATTATCTTAGAAAGAAAACCCCACCAAAGGAAAAAAATTCCATTGATGATATGAAAGATGAACTTTGAAGCCCAAAGAAAATATTCTTAATTTATATCCATTGTTGTTTTTTAGGAACACAAGTGTTTGAATGTTTGGGTTGAAATGTATTAGAAACTCTAAAGATTTGTACATATTCATATGATGCCGAAGAGATAAATTCACAATTTCTTTTTTGGCAAGTAAATATTTTTTTGGTTTTCAAAGGAGTCTTGTTAATGATTCAAAACAACTAGGTTTGCTCATAAGCATTGGTCAATTTTCATCAAGTCCACATGAGAACTTCTAGGCACTAGTGTAGTTTGGATTAGGTAGTCCCTACCTCTTAGTTAATGGTGACAATACTTGACCCTTGGAACAATTGGAGTAGTGATCACTTGGTATGATATTGTGTTTGAATTACCAAGCTAGAGTTCTTAATTATGTAAGCAAATCACTACACAACCCTTTGAACTTAGAGATGGGAGGGATTGAACGAGAGTAACTAGTAAACTATATGAATATCTCCTTTTGGTGAGGGCATTGTCATCAACATGTTCATTTGGCTAGGCTCTATCTTACACATAAACCACAAGATCAGACAAACTACCCAAAGAACTCAAATGCTACAACCTATCAAGTTCCAGACAACCTTCAATTACACTTTTGTAAGAGCAACATCTATCTAATCATAAAGGAAAAGCCTTATAGACTAATGACAATTTTAGAGGGAGCAATTCAAAATCACAAACTCTTTCTATACTCTAGTCTTGAAGACAATGAATTGGAAGACATTAAAATTGAACCACCACATAGCCATCAAAAGGTGTTTAGAGCTGATCAAGGAACCAAATGCTTCAACTCCAACAAGTATTTCATTGCATCAAACTTTGATCAAACACTTTTGACACTAATCATCTATGCCAATTTAAAACAATAAATTTAAAACTTCCAAAGCCAAGCAAAAAGCTCAACCCAAATTCAAAGAATTGGTTTTCCAACCTAAGTACTTTGTCAAACAACAAAAGTCAACAAAAATGTTTTCCATGAGGATAACATTTGAAATATGGTCAAGGACAAACTACTTTTGGTTGGCATGGATTTGGAAGAAGCATACATGGGTCCTTATTAACTGTGCCAATCGATAGCATTTGAATGGTCTGTACAAAATTTGAGCCAAAGACAATACATTCTACACAACAATGTCATATTGAAATCAAACATATGGAAATGATTAGTAGTTTATTTGATTAAGAATCAAAGTAAGCAACCACGAAATCCGCTATTCTTAATCTAATCTAGTCTAATCTACCTATTGAATATACTAAGCACAATGAAATCTATTGCACCCAAAATAAATATTTTGCTTCAATAAGACATTTTGATTAAAATGGTCTAAATCTAGTAAAATTGTTGTCACAAGTGAATTTTAGGTCAAACCAAGCATGGGATTTTTGTGGGTTTATTGTCAAGAGGATACTTGTAAAGTTTTGAAATTTTGAAAATTAGGGTTTTAGACCCCTGTTTTTAGGAAAACCCTAAAAAATAGGACCTTTCCATAAATGACTCAAAATGATTTTGATAGGATAATTTCACTTCACAATCACATTGGTCAAGTCAAAATCACAAAAATATCAAGTTTTCTCTAGTGGGTCTATTTCATTTTTTTAGGAGAAAAGCTAGGACCTCTGAGGCCATTAATGGTAGATGGTCAATACCAGGTATCAAGATCTAAGCCTCAAATTCTTCAAGGAAGATTCTATGGCGGAAGATGCTCGAAAAGATGCTTCATGACAAAGGGGAATTTCAAAAGTTGAAAATGCTAAAAAATACTCCAAGTCTGGAAGATGCATGCCTTGTTACAAGGGGGATACTACATAATCAATGCCTTGGTCAACATTTTCAATTGTCTGTGCAGGCAAGACGGTAAATGCAATCACAATGGTGAATGTGGTTGCATTGTCGAAAACAACGATCAAACCAGTCAAGCAAGATGGTGAACACAAACCATGAGGTCAAAATCGTTAAGAAATGACTAACTCTAGAGCCAAAAGCACCCTTGCAAGCCAAGGGCACCCATGAATTCAAGAGGCCAACTATAGTTGTTATGAATTGCAAAACCAGTCATCTTCTTTAGAATTTTGCTAGCTTTCTGACACATCATCAAGCAAGTTCACCAGATTCATCAATCACCAACAAACGAAGGCGAAGGTTGAAGATGCTAAAAGTTAAGAATGTTAGAAATAGCAGTCAAACAAGGGAAAATACACCCCTATAGCCCAGGGGCGCCTAGAAAAGAGAGCTCTTAGATGTTAGTCTTTGGATTGGCAATCTCCAAACGATCTTCCCGGTTTCAGCCCAACTTCGCAATGAATTTGTTTGCCAGTTCACAAGACATATCAAATAGCAGCAACTATTGATCTAGCGAGCATGTAAAACAGAGGATGAAATGAAAGTCAAAAGAGAAAATGTACCCCTGCAAGCTAGGGGCGCCCAACCTTGTGGTCAACTAGATGAGGTTTTTAGCAACTGTCTTCTTCAAGAGATTTGCTCAGAATCCTTCCAGCTTCATGGTGAATCTAGTTGCCAGCTCTCAGGACCTGTCAAATGCTCGTGGATGAAGATCAAGTGTGAAATGTTGAAAGTCAAGGCAAGTTGAAAAATGTGAAAAATTGGCTAAGTGTTAAGGAAAATGCACTCTTCTTGGAAAAGGCACCCAACTTTTGAGGACCTTAGATGCAACTTTCACCAGATACAGATCCTAGCAAGTTCTTTGTTTTGATCAATCTTAGTGATAAATCCGTCAGCACGAACATCGAGGCAGTCAAACTCCTAGCAATGAGAGTCAAACCGAAGCATCATGTTGAAGGTTGCAAAGTGAAAATTACAACTCAAAAGGAAAATGCACCCCTGCAGGCCAAGGGCGCCCAAACTTTTGAGCCCTCTTAATCAACTTTCAGAACTTGCAATACTAGTCATCCTTTCCGGAATTGAACTAGTTTTCCATTTGATATCTCAACATCTTCACCGGATTCAATAATCACCAATGATTGCAGATTAAAGCTCAGAGGGTCAAACTGGGGAAATTGAAAAGCATCCAAGAAATTGACTCTCCCAAAAAATGCACCCTTCTGGGAGAAGGAACCCAAGAATTTGAACCATCAGATTTAGTTTTTAGGGTTTGCAACTCCCAAGAACATCTCTTCAGAGTTGATCCAACTCTGCAATTAATCTATTAGCCAAGCTTCATGATCGATCAAGCAACCAAAATCAAGGATCAATAGAGGCACTTCGTCATAGAAAAAGATGATAATCTTCAAAAAATCACTAACTCTCAAGGCTTGGACGCTTAAAGTCAAAGCAAGCCCAAGTTGACTTGAGTTAAGATATTTTGAAGGCTTCTTCATGCCCAGGTGTCCCAAAATAGGTGGAGATGCTTTAGTTAACTACCAATCACAGAGATGATTCCCCCAATTAGGATTTAGATGCCATGATAGATTCTTGCAACTCCAAATTGATATTTATCAAATCCTAGGCATCCATTCTTAATTATTCTTTGCAAGTTGAAGAGTTCAAACACATATTTTCTCTCCAACACCATTTGAAGATCTAATAGAAGCCATTTTTAGTGTTCTTCATATTTCTAGGTACAAACTTTGCACAAAAGGACTTCTTTCACAAGACTTCATCTCTAGGCGCCATTTTCAAAGGCAATAGCTTATAGCTTCTAGCTTCTCCCCACATATTTTTTCTATTCCTATCTTAGGTATTCTTGCATGTCCAAGTAAACGACATTTTTTCACAGATCTGGCCTTATGGGGATGTTCAACACAAGATTGGCTACAAAACCCATGTGCCAGATTTCTTCGAAAAAGTCACCCCATTGTCCCTAGTTTTTAGGGTTTCTACAAAAAGTCATTTTTTCAGAAATTGACGAATTGGGTTTGCTTAGCATAGAGGCACCTACAATACCCATGTGCTAGAATTTTCTAGGAAAAAGAACTTTTGGAGCTTCTAAAGCTTTTGCCCTAAGGGGTTATTGCAGGTCCAAGGAAAAGTCACTTTTTCAAATTTTTGATGTTCTAGGTCCATTCAGATAGATACTCCTAACAAAACCCATGTCTCAAAAAAATTCCATAAAAGTTATCCCTTGACGAAGCTATTTTTAGTTGCTACAAAAAAAGTTGTTTGAAAAGTATCACGTGCCCAATCAATCTTCAAGATTTTCAAAATGCATTTCTCTCAAATTGAATACAAGACCAAATTGGTCTTACTTCATGATTTCCCAAGGACAACTAGCATCGATTTGCATCAAGCACACCTAGAGGTCAATTTGGACAAGTTGGAAAGCATAGACCAAGAACACTTCAAAATATTGAGCAATCCAGATTGCTTGAGGCAACATCATTTCCCATGTCAGCACAAAGCGTAGAATTTGTAATTGCTTGTGTAAAGCATTACAACCCTACTGCACGAGAAATTCAATCAACAGATGGGAGAGTAATATGCAGTCTCAAGCCCAAGGATATCAAGAGATGCTTTGCTATTCCACATTGTGTGAACAATTTGGTCATATCCATGGAGGAATGTGAAAAGGCATTCAACACATCAAAGGAAAAATGCCAGAAAAGAATGGCAGAAAGGTGGCTTAAAGAGAAAAGAAACAACTTGCCCAAGAACGTGGCATGTGGAGAATTCAAAGACAAGTACACAATCATGATGACACTACTCAACCATGTCACCGGCCAAGTAGAGGCAAACAAGTTCCAACCATGGATGTATTACATCATAGCTCAACTTGTCAATAGCAAAGAACACTATGACTGGCCTACCTTGATCAGTGATGTTCACCACAACCAGATGACCAGTTTCTTCAAGGCTCACGAATTCCACATGTGTTCATACCTCGAATATCTAATAGCCTTCCAAGGCCAGTTTAGACGTTTGAATAGAGTTGGAACATTGGGCGTGTAGAAGGTTCACGAACATTTCACACAACTTGAATTCACAAAATTAGAACGACACTTCAAGTGAGTGAATGATCGGTTCCTGATGCACATAGTGAGGGACCTTGATCATGAGTCACATGTACGCATCTCACCAACAACCAAATTGGTGATGGCAGATTGGGAGGATTGGTTCATTCAATTCCCCATGTTTACCTATGTCCATGTATATGGCTACTCAGGTCATCTAGCCATGTTACTCTGCTATCCATTAGATAAGGTGGTATTCATTGAATATCTATGACAATTGCATGAAGTCCATGCCTTTTTGTGCAATAAGTGCAAGCCAGCTGCCAACTTTCCTTTCACAATGGGTATATACAAGTGTTGATCGACAAATGACACCTTCAATTGATGTTGACACTTTCAAATCAACAAATATTGATCAACCTTTAAATCATTCAGTTGATGTTAATGCAACCTATGAGCAGCATGTTTCAATTCATGAAACATACAAGGTTGATTTTCAAAAAAGATTTGTTGAGGATTATGCACTTGAGCAAAATGTTTGGTTTGAGCTTGCTGCAATTATCAAATCAACAATTGAAGGTGAGTAATTTGATTGCCTTCTGGATTATAATCCAATGCATGAAGGTAATCAAGAGTACAGAGGATTGATGCTTTGTACCATGTCATCACAAAGTTGTTTTCATCAAAGGAAGCATCACAAAAAGGGTGAAGGAATCCATGCATGGCTACACATAAAAGTATGGGATCCAGGTGGAGTTTATTACAGTATGTTGCTTCACCAACTTCAGCTTGGTGAAGAATATATCTGAGTCATGCAACAGAGATGAGTGGGTGATGAGAATGGAAGACTTCCAGTTGGGTTGTGGGCTTTGGGATCTTCTATGTTGGTAGTATGCTTTTTCCACAAATAGTGATTGCCAGGGCTATCGAGTTTAGTTCTACTTTTCTCCAATGGTTGCAGTGGAGCTTGGGTAGAGCATTGTATCAATTGGTTTGGGATCCCAACATTCAGGACAAACCTGGTTGTTCAGGTGAGGATTGCTTGTGGACAAGCAATCTTGGGGAGGGCAGATTGTAATGCCCCCTTTTTTCCAAGATCTATATCTTGTAGTGGTTAGCCTACTATTTGGTTCTCATAGGCTAATGAGACGTTTAGGGAACCCTTTGGAGGGTATTCAAGAGTTTTTAGCAAGTTTGTGTATTCGTCTTTGCATATTCAGCTCAATGTTTTAGTTGGTTGGTTGACCTTATGAGGCAATTCAAGACTTGTTCCTTGTTACTTACTATTTTTAGTAACATCAGGGTTAGTAACAACGCTCTTGTGGTTCCTTGCTACAAAGAAAAGGAAAATATTTTTTGCAAAAAATCAAAGTCAAGGGAAGAAAGTCAAAGTCAAAGTCAAGGGAAGAAAGTCAAAGTCAAAGCCAAGGGAAGAAAGTCAAATTCAAAGCCAAGGGAAGAAATTCAAAGTCAAAGGAAGTCAAAATCAAAGTCAAGGGATAAGGATAAGGATTGCAAAATATCTTATCCACAGAGGATAAGAATCACAACTCGGGATAAGATTGACAACTCATAAAGCAAAAAGATGAATCTTATTTACAGAGGATAAGGATGACAACTCATAGGAAAAATATCTAAAGTCAACATGACTTTTTGATTTAGGCTCTCAAAATCTATAAATAAGATGCCTATGCTTTGTTATAAGCATCCAAGTTTACTATACATAAACAAAAAGCTGAGCAACAAGGGTTTGCAGGTATGGAGTCCCAAGTTGATCTAAGGATGAAAACCCTCGATTAGGACAAAGTCTACAGGTGTGGAAGATCACCTAAGGTCTCTTGGTTGGATGATTTCACACAGAGATCATCATCTGAGCATTCAAAAATTTACTTTGAAGTTTCATTCAACAATTTTAGTTCATATTAGTAGATTAGAATAAGATAGAGGTCACTTTCAATAGTTGCACAATCCCTACCTGACATGTTTCAGGTATGAATCATATGTAACTTCTGAATCATTAATTAAATCTGGTTATTTATCTCTTGCATCTATTTATAACTGTCATTTTGTAAAAATTCTTTATTATCTATATTGTTGGCAAAATTCAAATAACCCATATCAGGGTGGGTTATCACACTTGATTGGTCTCATTTAAGGATCAACTTTGAGCTTAATTATAAATTTTAGCATTGAAGAATATAAAAGGTTATTTACACTTGGCTTTTGTTGTTGAAGGAGAACCTGTGGTTTCTTCTGCAAATTTGATCTTTGGGAACAAAGCCTCTCATTGATCCCAGCTACTTGAAGGTATGTAGAACATTTGATTATGGCACCATCAATGATTTTTCTGTAGTTTTGTAGTTTAAGTCCAATAAAGCTCGGTTTGGTAGTTTGGTAGTTTTGTTTGTTGGTTCATGATTTGTTAAAGCTCAGTTTTTGTAAGATGTTCCATTTGTTGTCCAACATGTTGGTTTTTGACAAGGGATAGTTTTATTGCGAGATACAGATCAGGATGAAAAGTTGATTGGTCATGATGGACCTTAAGGGGACTGACCTAATGCCTCGGGGGATCATTGATGATGGCCTTGCCTACATACAATGCAGAGACAACGTAGTTCGACTAACCATGACACTTTTTGCTATTTTTTTTTACATTTTATGACTGTTTTTGGATTTTGAATGTTTTGATGTTTTTGGATTTTGAGGGTTTTTTGATGTTTTTGGATTTTCAAATGATAATGTCCTCAAGAACCATGTGATATCCTTTTGAAACCTTAGGTAGAGGATTGCCTCTAGTCCAGAATAGGACTAGTTATTATGAAGGAATTGGATATGATAAGCGATAGATGCTAAATGCTAATTCATTCTCAGGCCATTAGAATGATGTAAAATCTTTTATTATGAAAGGTGTTATGCTTAAATGATAATGTGTGGAATCAGATAGAGTAATGATAGATGGTAGAGCGGTAACCAACTACACATGGCGCATGTTTTCCAAGATTTCACCATGGTACTTATCCAAAGTGTCATTGAAGGGTTTTCACTATAAGGCGAATTATTTCTCATTGTCTTTTCCTTTTTTTCTGTTTTTCTATTTTTTTGTTTTTATTTTGCATTTTTCAATTTTTTTCCATTTTTCCATTTTTGACACCATGAGATTTCTAGAGATCATGTGTAATACCTTCGAAGGTGCATGCTATTGATTAGACCAAATAGTGTTTCACCCTTAGAAGTAACTAGTTGCTAAGCCCCAGATTTGTATGTTGTTGTGATGATGTACAGACCTAACCAGTTTGGTTCAAATTTTCCTTGTTTATGCCTTTCTTGCTAATTCTTTGGATTTTCTCTTAGGACCAGGTCACCGATGTGGAATTTTTTGACCTTAAATATTTTGTTGTAACTATGTCTGAGGAAATTCTAGTATGCCTACAAGTGGACCAACATAGTTTGCCTTCTTTCATCTAAAAACTCAAGCTCATGTGACCTTGAGATTCAGTAATCTTCTTCTTCGGTGAAATGTTGCATGGAGACTCTCAATTATGGGATCTCAACCTCAATCGGTAGGATAACTTTGAAACTGAAGACAAGGGAATAAGGTGTAGCACCAGTGGGGGTGTGAATGCTCATATGATAAGCCCATAAGGCTACTTTCAATTGAATGTGCTAGTCTTGGCCAACATCATTGACAGTCTTTTTCAATATCTTGATAATAGTCTTATTTGATGCCCCTGCTTGGCCATTACCATGGGGGTAATATGGAGTGGGAAAATGGTGTTGGATGTGGTACTTTTCACATAATTCCCATACATCTTGGGTCTTGAAGGGACACCCATTATCTGTAAGAATGGACAATGGTACACCATACTGACATATGATGTAATTTAGTATGAACTTGAAAATTTACTTGTCGGTTATGTGAGTCATAGGGATGGATTCGATCCACTTGGTGAAATACTTAGTTGTTATATTTATCAATTTATGTCCATTGGAAGATGTAGGTTGGATTTTTGTGACAAGTTCAAGACCCCATTGAGAGAAGGGCCAAGGTGATGTAACCAGATGAAACCCTTGTGCTGGCGCATGTACCAAATCACTATGAATCTAGCATTGTCTACATTTTTTCACAAAATGATAAGAGTTTCTTTCCATTGCCATCTGGTAGTACCCAGTTCTCATGAGCTTCTTTACCAGAGTAGGCCTACTAGAGTGAGCTCCACATATACCTTCATGTACTTCTTGCAAAGTCATTTTTTATTTGTTTGTGTCAAGACATCTAAGAAGGGTGTTATCTAGGCTATGACAATAAAATTAGCGATGATAACATATTTGGTAGCTTGTTGGGTGAAGGTTTTTCATTGGTTGTTTGATAGGTCAGGAGGGAGGATTAGTGGGTTGAAGCCATAAAGTCAGTCATATTTCAATTTTTTTCTTTTCAATCATGGAGTAGTAACTTCCTTGGGTTGTATCCCTAAATCAAACTTGTAACTATTATTTATTTGTGAGGTTGGATTAGGAAAATAGCTCTTAGCAACATTTCTCACCATGGATTTTCCCCTATGGGGTTTTCCATGTAAATTTTGTGTTATCTATGTACTTGTGTGGATGCTTGTCTTCTTTCTTGTTTTGTTTAAGTAGGTGAATGCTTAAAAGGTATAACTTAGCTTCAACAGTTATTAATTAGGATTGAAAATTAAAGTATACTAATTCAACCCCCTCTCAGTATTCCGACGTGTTCAACATGGAGATCTCATCCCACAACTTGATAGCTATACTTTGATGCCAAGTAAAATGACTTTTTAGCTATACTAAAATATTTCCATACAACCCCATGAGAGAAAATAATGTGAAGAAATATAATTTAGAATCTACAATATAAAAGAAAAGACAAACACATCATCAAGATGAAATAAGATATACCTTAGAAAAACCCTCAAAGGGAAAAATCCAATGTTCAAAAACATTCACACTTTCAATGTATTATCTCATGGACAAATATTACAATACACTTGTAGAGTCTCTGTGCGATGCTTTTGAAACATCAAACTCCTTAATTGCACTTTATGTGAACAAGAAAATGAGAATCATGTAGCTACACATCCCAACGATGCTTCCTCTTCTCAACTATGTAGTCTACAAGAGATTCTTAAGAGAAAATGAAAGATAATGAATCCACTTTTAGTAAAAGTGTTGGGCTTATAAAAAGTATCAATAGGAATAGGTATGCATTTTGTAAAAAAATGGAATTCATTTAGGTATGTGTGCTTGAGCCTAAACTCCTTGTGTGGAATTTCAAAATACGTATTTATTTCTAACTACATCGTACTTGTTCCATTTTAGAATGGGTATATTTTTTGGAGCAGGTATATGCTCCATAAATTTTTAAATTTCAAACCCACAGTTTTATTTTTTCTTTAGGCTTTGAAACCCAAACCCGAGCATTGTACATGCAAGTACAATACCATGTTAACAACAATAAAAAAATTGACTTTAGCAATTCAGTGGATGACTTTTTTTTAAAGAATTTTTTGGAGCACATTAAAACCCATTATATATAACAATGTCTAGTTTTCAATTGTGTAATTTTTATTATTACTGGACATATATTTATTTATTAATTATTTTTTAAAATAGAGACTCATAAACTTGAAATGACATCTATAACTATTTTTTAATAACTTCTATTTTTTATTTCTTTTGAAAAAAATTATGTCAAACCAATTTAGACATCATTATCTAAATGATGGAAAAAAATCATTTAAAAATTATTTTAGCTCAAATTATGTTGGACATACACGAGGGGTTCTAGTAAAAAATTATTAATTCTTTTTATTAAAAACTTACAAAAATATTCTAACCAAACTTCACCATCAAACACATCTTTTCACAAAAGGAATTAGAAAAATAATTTTGTTTAGGTTAGATTATGTTGGCTATACACATGCATGTTTTTGTCCAAAACATACAATTTTGATGCAAGAGCATCTTGACAATGTCATGATTCTAGGAAGCAAATCTCAAAGGTTGATTACAATTTTGTTGTTTCACAATGTTCAAGGGTCATTCAAGTCATTTTTCCGTGTATTAGAATCATTAGGAGGTCATTGTGCCACATTTTGCAAAATGATGTCAATGTATTCAAAAGTTGTCACAAATATGCAAAATTATAAAGTTGCAAAAAAAGAAACATTAGGAAGGTGAAAGGTCAAGTGGGTCTAAAACGTTGGGAAGTAGTTAGAAATCAGTTGAAATGTGAGGATTCATGATGTAATGCCTTTAAAAGGCCTTGTAACCAATTGAGAAGGCGTGGGTGATTGATTATCAGATTTTGATCAATAAAAGAACATTGTTTTTATGCATTTCTATAGAAAATTATTGTTCCAGGCCTTATACGGCCTTGTACAACCATGAAGGCATGTTGGAATGGTTGTATGTGGTAATATTTTCAATCACCTTCCTATTACATCAAATTTCATGCAAATTGGTTTAATTTTGAGTTGGTTATTGCAATTTATCAGGAAATAGTCAAAACCCCTGTTTAGGGTAACAGTGAGTTTTTAAAAGTGCATTTCTCTGTTTCAAATCATTGTTAGCTTTTGAAAATGGGTGTGTAGGATGGTTTTTATATATTCTAAAGGATTCCTAATCCATAAGGTCTGTAGGTGAAGTTTCAAGCAAATATCTTGATGCCCTAACCTGGGAAACCTGTGTTACAATAAGAAAATAGGGCAGTTAATAGATTAGGAACTAGGGTTTGAGGAAAATAAATCTTGTAGTGGGATTTTGGTGGACTAATAAGCTTTAAAATATCACATTTGATGTGTTCCAAGTGTTGTTTAAGAGAAATTGATGGTGGAGATAGCATAAACAATAAGCCCTTGTGAGTATGAGACCTAATTAGGCCTATTTTGGAACGGTATAGTTATGATTTGAGTATTTCTTTCCAAAATAACATATACTAATTTTTGGATATGATTTAAAACCCCTTAAGGAGTATTCAGAAAGCTCTTGACAATTTTGGTTTGAGGTCTATAAGAAAAGATATGTCTTCAGACAATCCTTAATGACACAACTACTAGGAATTTGAATAGCCAATGAAGGAAAGGGGAATTGTATGTAAGGGAAGACCTTGGTGAAAGTTTGTTTCAGTTGAATTAGTGTTCTTGAGGAATGAGAAGGAATTGTGAAACTTTGTTTGGGTCAGAGTTGTGAGAAACTCAGTTTTGTGTCATTGTTTTATGAAGAATTCTTGTGAAGATAGGTGAGTTTGTGGGATTGAAACCCATAGTGGTTGAGATTTGTTTTTAGTGAGTTTTTTCTCTTCCTTTGCATTGCATTAGATTAAAAAAAAAAAACTACTTTTATACATCCTATGAAAAACCAACTTTTATCATTTGGATAATAGAATAATTATATATTTCAAAATTAGAAATAAAATCCTACATTTCACATTTTTACACAGTGTTAATATTTTATATGTAAGTGCTTCAAATTTTTACTCCAACTATGACAAACTTTGTTTTTTAGAAAAAAGAATGACATATTTTGGCCAAAAAGTGAACCTAACTTCTTGCACTTACCCTCAACCCAAACTTAACCAACAATCCAAAGGTTACGGTAACCAACCTCAAAAAGTATTCATGTGCTTGATTTTATACAAATAAACATGCACAAAACCACCAAGTGATATTTTATAAGCCATGTGCCCAATATCGAGAGCTTACAAAACCATGTCCCCCTCATTTACTTTTTGGAACTATTTTTTTTCAATATTAAACATTTTATCAATGTGCAACCCACATTCAATATTTACCCCAACGTTATGTACAACATATAAAGTGGCCCCAAGAATGTCTAAGCTATGTGATGTGCACAAATCCATATATTTTCTAGGTGTACCACAAATAAATGTTAATTTTTTATATTATGCAAGGTGAACAACACACCTTTTCCCAACAAATAAGATCCTCAAAAAAAAGATCCCTGTAGTAATACCAAGAACCAAACCCTGCCAACTTTACCTAATTCAATTACACCTAATAGAACACTAGTAATTGAATTACTTTAGAAGATTAGACATTAGGTCTTAATATAATAGATATAAACAAATAGGGTTTGATAAAAATTAGAAAAAAATCTTTCTCTAGAAACCTAAACATAGTTAGGGATATATTTTTTCATTTGTAATAAAGCTTGAAGATAAATAATTAGTCATTTAAGGTAGGTTAGGGCATGCAATCGATGCCATACCCTAATAGGGTTAGTAAAGGTTTCACGCCCATAGACCAAACAAATTGAAAATACCTAATACATTCATGGAAACATATTTAAACAAACTATAAATTCCTTCACAAAACTAGGTTGATACACTTTAATTTCATTATGTAACCCTAGATTGAAACATGTTTCATTTACCAATGAACATGGTTTTATACACAAATATAGATTTAAATTATCAAGACTTGCATAAATCCTTTCTTAAAAACTCTCTATTTATCCAAGCTTTTCTAGTTTCCATTCCTCTTCCTTTCTATCCTCTCCTCTCACTCTCTCATCTTCTCTTTCCTTTTTCCTCCAAAAAATGATCACAAAAATTTCTATTCCTCCCTCTTTTTCCCCTCAAGATCTCCTTCTTTAACTCCCAACCCTCTCCTAGCCTAAGGAGGGTGGCCTAATTTAGTTTCATGCAATCTTTGATGACTACCACTCCACTCCAACTTCTCCCATTCTTCTCACTCTTCATTTTCTTCTTTCTCCCACCTTTATTTTTTATTTTTCAAATTTAATCATGCAACAATTTTAGGCATAAGTAATTACTTTATTCAACCACACAAATCATAATTTTACAATAAGTCAAGTTATCACTAATTACTTTCACATACACTTAAAATAATAAGACTTAAAATTATTAATTATTACTTACCAACTTATATTAAACCCTAACAAATCAATATCTATTAATTGAATAAAATATATATAGAATAATTCAATGTTATATAGACTAGGGCTGAATTATAGGTCACTTTTAGGTGTTGCCTACTTGCCATTTTTCTATTCTATTTACTTGAAACATCACAATCAATGAATATGTAAGTACCACCCACACAAAATAATGATGCAAGAGCATCTAGTGGTGTAGGAGAAATCTTGCATCACCCAATTATTTTCCTTATCTTATTTAGTTGTTTTGAGCCCTATGATGGCACTTAAGGGGTGTAAGATAGTCAGGAGTCAAAACAGGTTAAAAATAGTCACTTACTAATTTTAGTAATTTGGCCTAAATGAGCTCATATGAACCTGAAATTTTTTCACAAAGAATATAATTGAAAAATATAACTGATGGAAAAAGAATCATCTCAATATCCTATATTGTTTGGAAGATATTAAATTTTTTGTCTTGGAAATTTTTTCCAATACAACTTCAAACTTAAATTTGAAGTCCTTAGAAGCTTCAAAAAAGATCAAAAAGTGGGTGAAATGATTTTCAAATGATTTCAACATTGTAGATATCTTTGAGAAACTTTGAGAGCTTTCCAACAATATATTATAATAGAAAATCAGGCACCTAAGTAAAGCGTTATGGCTTTGGGAAGTGCCACCAAAATGTGAATTTCAAGAAATATCTTCCTCACAAGAAAATGAACGGCTGAACTTTTGGGCACCAAAACAAAAGAGGGAGTTACACTTTCTAGAAAATTCTAAGGCAATTATTGGTGCTGAATAAAAGGATGAATGATGATTACAGAAGGCAGCTCCGAATAATAGATTTTTCTTAGAGAGTTGATTTTCTTTGTAGTGAACCAAGGCGATGTGGCTGCAACATTTCAATTTCTGAATCTGTAATTTCATTTTCTAGAATTAATCGAAAGTGGGTTGTTTCTATGTTAATATATGTTGTTTTATGTGTGGATGGTGGGTGGAATAGCATCTCATCAAATGACCTTTTTTCAATCTCTTAAAATTATTTTTTCCCAATCTCAAAGGAGTCTAATATTTATATACACCTTACATGCCTTACTCTTGTTGTTATGATAAAAGGTGTTTAAAAAAGTGAATTCTTATTGAAACTTTAGTTTAGACTTTTAATGTTGAATCAAATTCACAAAGAGTTTGATGCTTGTATACACTTTACATGCTTTATTTAGAAATTAATATGATACGAAAGTTTAATTATTTAATGTCAATTTATATTCACAAATATTTGATATTCTTTAGTGAAAACCCCAATTTATTTATTCTATATAAATTCAAATTCATAAATATTTAATCTAGTTTAATTTTTAATAGGAAGTCAAATTCACAAATATTTAATTCTGAATACCATGTTAAAAGCTACGTAAGCACAACAATAATAGAAGGATTGAATGAGAAAAATATCTTAGAAACCATCCAAACTTCATAAAGCATGAATAAAGTTTCCATATATAGAATTCAATTGTGAGATGATGTATATGATAGTTTACATTGTTGTCTTTTGCATGAATCCACAGGCAGTCTTCTGGTTCAGCCTTTCTTACTTTCATCTCCACTTGCATGAGATAAAATCTCCTTCAACATCACGTAGACAAGACAGATTCCACTTTAGGTATATTGGGGCACTAGAATTTTACAGGCACTCTTGTTTTTCAAACTGAGACAAACTTAAGGACATGATTGAAAACCCATAATGGAAGCCTATGTTTCGTTCTACTATAGGCACTGGATTAATAATGGTTTGAAGTGGGTATAAATTCCCTGTTGGATTCCACAATGACGATGTCAGTGGAGACAAAGAAGTGTAGGTGGGGAGGAACATCTAAAAATGTCTTTTCTTTGATATGTTGCTTTGAAGTTTTGCCTGTGATGAAGACAGCTATCCATGAGTAGCGTAGTGGAGGCAGACTGTTTGCATACCCAATAGTCAAATTATTATTTCAGAACATTTGAAATGATGCCCAAAGAGACAAATGTATGACAATCACACCCAATGAATTAGGCAATGCAAGAGCTTCTGAAAAGATTAAAGATTATGTTATATATTTGCTTTAGAAGATTTTATATCATTTACAAGTTTGTTTGTTTCGTTATCTGATATGAAAACACAAATTTATGTCAAATAAAAATAATTATATCTACAAGTTCGTTTCATTATCGGATATGAAAACACATATCTATATGGAATCAAAATAATTATATTTTGATTATTTATAATGTTGTATTCTAAGCCCTTCATTTATATTATATACAAGTTCGTTTCATTATCCATATGATAACACAAATCTATGTAAAATCAAAATAATTATATTTTAAATATTTATAATGTTGTATTCTAAGACCACCATTTATATTATCTACAAGTTCGTTTTGTCATCTGATATAAAAACACAAATCTATCTCCAATAAAAATATATTTTAAGCCCTTGAAAGTGAAGTTTCTGTTTGTAGCTTTATCAACCATGGCCTGATAATCCAAAAAGTTCGATCAGGGAAAAAAAACTAATATATTATCATTCTTGTAATGGAAGAATAGCTGTAAAATATCATCATTCTTACCGTGCATGAGTATCCCACACAGAAGTTGGATGAATGTATTGCCTTTGTAAGATCTGGTATACAATGTTCATGGAATATGATATTGAAAATATTAGTGTTTCGTTTAATTTCATTTAATATTTAAGAACAATTATTAGTCCCTACCCAAGAATAGAGTAATCGTGTATTGCAGTTAGTTGTATTGATTTCTGCACAAGAAAAAATTAACAGTTTTTTTTTTTTTTGGTATGATGTTTATCAATGATTAACATTATTTTTGAGTGTTTGTGGAATAAATTATATTTTATAATGGATAAATTTAATTTTTCAGTTTTTTTAATTAGGGGGTTATATTTTTGTTTTTTGGTACGTAAGATTAGATTATATGGATTTTATAAGGGGTTATAATTTTAGTATTGCATTTATTTTTAATAAAATTATATTTAAAAATAAATTTGAAAAAATGGTTAAGTGAAAATTTTAAATATGTATCATTCAAAAAAGATAAAAATATATTGAATTATGTTCTTCAAATTAGTAAACTTTCTTTAATATAATAGATTGTATGTGAATCACAAACTCCTTTATAACTGAAAAGAAGAACAGGGGAACACCACCTTACCTCACTCATGTAGAAATATAACCAGAAACATGACAAAAAAAATGGGTACAAAGAAACACTTTTATTGTTATCATCTATTAGCTTTTCATGACTAGAACACCCTATTTTCTACTCTCAATGTCTTCATTTTCTAGCTTCTCTTTTGACAAGGAATAATGCTTTGTGGAGTTAGAGAGGACAAGCTCACCATCTAGTTTTTGTTGAGGAGAAAAATGGTGGTGGCCAATGTGATTACTGCTAAATTGTTGAATGACTCTTGTAGATTTGGCTTTGTCTACTAGTAAAACTTAACATGTTTTTTCTCTATTAATTTACTATGTAGTTGGCATTTTTGTTGTTTGATTATATCTAGGGGTAAGGGTTGCATGGTTGGATACTATTTCATTAAAATTTTCATCATTGACTACATCAAGTAGTATAAAAAATAGGTTATTATTGAACTGTGTAATATCCCACAACATAAGATTTGTGTGAGTGACATATTGTAGGTGGTCAATCAAAGGGGTGGTTCACATAAACTGTGTGCATACCTTGCATTGTAGGGGATCCATCTAAAGGGTGGTTTGTATAAAACTATGTGTTGAACTATAGGTGATCTATTAGAGGGGTGGCTCTAATACAGAAGCATCCAGAGTTTAAGAGCAATCTTGCATTACCCAAAAAAATGTTGTTTCTTTTCAATAAGGGCTAAATTTGGTAGGGTTACTATTTTTAGTAAGTTTGCATTTACACACGGTTGGACACAAAATCTTAAAGAGACCTCCATAATGGTAAATTGAAGCCAATGGTGAAGAAATCACTTCAATACCATTTTTCATTTAAGAGATTAAAATTTCAATTTACAAAAATCCTATTAAAATCTTTGAAATCAATTTTGAGGCACTTAGAGGCTCCGTATGGGCTTGAAAATTGGTGGAAAACGAAAGGGTTAGTCTTTAGGCCTTACTTTTTGGTGCAACATCTTTTGAGACCTTTCTGAAAAGGCATTATAATAGAAAATCCGATGGTCGGATCAAAAGTTATGACCCCGCAAAGTTGTACTACCAAAATTAATAAAATTTCAAAATATCTTCTTGAGGAAGTTACACTTTCTAGAAGATTCTAGGGCGGTTACACCTTCCAAATAAAGGATGTGAAATGGGGCTACAGAGATGAGGCTAGAGCAACATAGATGGTGGCTCCGGTTTGCAAATTTGTAGGCTTATGTAATCAGAAAGCCCATGTGATGGAAAATATAATGTTGTAATTTCATTTTTCATTTAAGTGATAATAGAAAATATTTGCTTCCTTATTTCATTTTGTTTGTGCTATTATCTATTGTTTTTGTGAGTTTTAGATTGTAAGGGGAGTACCCTTCATTAGGCTCACATACTCTTTGTGTGTGTATTACATTATTTTTTATCCTTTAGAGGAGTTGCTCACATTAAATTTGAGTATACATCATACAACAAGTGATTCTTTAAATGATTGTCTCATATAAATATTGTGTGTGAGTCACACTATAGGAGATGATCCATCAAAGGGGTGGCTCATAGATTTTTTATGCATCTAATGCATTATTAGTGAGGTTATTTATATAGAAGTTTTGTGAACTCATCACACACCATAGATGATCCATAAGAAAGATGGTTCACAAAGGACAGTAAGGGTATCTCCCAACATTGTGGTATTGGGCAGAATATATCCACAAGTGCAAATCCTCCAAAAAAGTGAGCTGCATAAGGGTTGCATTGAAATGAAAATTTGGAAGTAGATCTTCTACACTTTCAAAATAAAAATTATTTCAACTCTTTTGTGATGAACATCAAAGAGTTAACATTATTTTGATGTTTGTGGTAGTATAGTATATAATGGATGATTTATTTTCGTTTTATTAGGGGGTTACTGTTTTGTTTTGAGTAAATAAGACTAGATTATATATGGATTTTATAAGGGTTATATAATTTTAGTATTAGATTATTTTTAATAAAATTATGTAAAATAGAATTTGAAAAATGGTTCAGTAAAATTTTAAATATGTATCATTCAAAAAAGATAAAAATATATTGAATTATGTTCTTCAAATTAGTAAGCTTTCTTGAATATAATAGATTGTATGTGAATCACAAACTCCTTTATAACTAAAAAAAAGAACAGGGGAATACCAACTTACCTCACTCACGTAGAAACATAACCAAAAACATAACAAAAAAAAGGGTACAAAGAAACACTTTTATTGTAATCATCTATTAGATTTTCATGACTAGAAGACCCTATTTTCTACTCTCAAAGTCTTCATTTTGTAGCTTCTCTTTTGACAAGGAATGATGCCTTTGTGGAGTTAGAGGACAAGTTCACCATCTAGTTTTTGTTGAGGAGAAAAAAGGTGGTGGCCAATGTGATTACTACTAAATTGTTGAATGACTCTTGTAGATTTGGCTTTGTCTACTAGTAAAACTTAACATGTGTTTTCTCTATTAATTTACTATGTAGTTGGCATTTTTGTTGTTTGATTATATCTAGGGGTAAGGGTTGCATAGTTGGATACTATTTAATTAGAATTTTCATCATTGACTACATCAAGTGGTATAAAAATAGGTTATTATTGAAGTGTGAATATCCCATAACATAAGTTTTGTGTGAGTGACATATTATAGGTGGTCAATCAAAGGAGTTGTTTGCATAAATTGTCCATGTCTTGCGTTGTAGGGGATCCATCTAAAGGGTGGTTTACGTAAAACATATGTGTTTCCTATAGGTGATCTATTAGAGGGGTGGCTCATATACTCTTTGTGTGTGTATTACATTGCTTTTATCCATTAGAGGAATTTCTCACATTAAATTTGTGTATACATTGATGCAGGAGCATCCAGGGCATACAAGAAATCTTGCATCAATTTGTGATTGTTTTCTCTCAATAAGGGCTAACCAACTTAAGTTTTCTAAGTATGGATAGTCAGGCTTTGAACTACACTTATACCTTGGTTTCATCTGGTGTTCTATGCTTCATTAGACTGGCTCATCAGTGTGACAGGGATACTTCAATGGGACCTTATCTCATGTCCCTTTGACATGCCTATGGCATTAGTAGTAGTAGTAAATGGTCGTAAAGAAGTCACATAAGTAAGAGGTTCTCTTATCGATGGGATGACATTCACTATCTCTTCGACGCCTTGACGAACTATTGACATCCAACAAACTACATCGAGAAGACTTCGGTTTATCAGTGGGAGTCATTTGGGAGTCCCTACGACGAGGCGATAAGGCATATCGGGTGATGATGATACTTCGGGATGACAAGAATCGACATCCCTTCAATGTGCTGACAAAGTGATGACGACAAGGAATCTACATTCGATAAAGCCTCATCGGTGCGACTTGGTTGTATCAAGGACAGGATTTTAAGTCCCCATGATATAGCGATGGAAAGAAGGTGGTCAAAAGCATGAGTAGGTCAATGGCAATGGATGGACGAAAAATGCAGTGACACTTGGCACAACATTATTCGTTGATTTCACATCATTGTTGTGAATCAACACGATCTTTAGCCAAGTCATTTCAAATGTGAAGCCAACGGTTGGAAGAGAACGAATGGATAACTACTTGGGAGATCTGGATACTCATGGGACAACAAGGTGATACTAAGACAAACGACTTGAGGCAAGCTGACCCGAAGAAGGAATATAAGTAAAATGATAGAGATATAGTAAGAAACGACTAGATAGAGAGATATGGAGAGTTAGAACATATGGAGAGGGTGGCATGTAGGTTGATGAGGAGATAGTAAAGCATAGTTTGAATGCCCAATCTGCATATTTGATCGGTTGGATCTGATGATTTGTAATCAAGCAACCCATGTAACTCTGTAATTTTTTTTCCATTTCAGTATCAATAAAATATCTCTATTCTTGCAATTTTTCCATGCAAACCTATGTGTTGTGGTGAGTTCTAGTTTGTAAGGGGAGTACCCTTCATCAAGTGGTATCAGAGTAGGTTGTCTTGAGTATATAAATAGAACACCAAATGTGAGAAAGTTTGCAGCAAGACCTGTGAGTGTGGGTTGAGATTAAATGCCTCCTAGAGTTTCCCAGCATGGTAGAGGCAGAGGTAGAGGTGGTGGAGGAAGAGATCCACCTAGAGATGAAATTAGAGCCCTCATAAGGCAGATGGAAGCCTTGCAGGAAGAGGTACGAAGGAGATAAGTGCATCGAGAAAGAGATGACAGTGAAGATGAAACTGAAGAGGAAATGGAAGAAGAAGAACATGATCAAATGGATCTTGGAGAGATGAGATTGCTGAGAGTAATATCTAGCCTTGGAAAGAAACCTAAAATGGAGGTTTCAACTTTTAGTGGAAGTTTGAATCCTTAAGAGTTGATAGGTTGGATCAACAA
>VDFB02069075.1:0-17097 GCA_007258455.2 Sequoia sempervirens | reverse complement strand
ACTACTAGCTTTCCATAGATCAAAGAGTTTTATCTTTCTCACCTATATGTCAAAGCAAATTGGGCAGTCATAATTGATCCTAAACATTGGAATATTTGGGTCTCTTTACCTCACCGACAACCTGTTCATCCATATATCACTTGCACTATCTTAACATGGATTGCATAGGTTTGTATGTATGACCTTGAAATGCAGAAGAGAGACTTGCATAGACATATATTGGCTTCAATCAGATGTGTGGATTTGACTCATGCAGACTAGCAGCTGGCCATAGATCAAAGAGTTTTTTTTTCTCACCTATTTGTCAAAGCAAATTGGGTAGTCATAATTAATCCTAAACATTGGAATATTTGGGTTTCCATACCTCACCGACAACCTTTTCATCCATATATCAGCTTCACTACCTTAACATGGATTGCATAGTTTTGTATGTATGACCTTAAAATGCAGAAGAGAGACTTGCATAGACTTGTATTGGATTGAATCAGATGCGTGGATTTGACTTGCACAAGATTTGATTGGATGGAAAGAGAGTTAGTGGAAAGATAGAGACAATCCTTGTGGAGGAAAAAAATTGGGAGCAAGAGAAAGAGGCATTTAGCAAGTTTTGAGAAACAACATAAAGAGATAGAACTTCAAGACTTGATAGTTGCAGAGTTGTAGAGAAGTGAAAACGAGTTGGCACATCACCAAAGCTATCAAGAGGATAAAAAAAGAATCATTATGCATAAATGTAGCAGGGGTTCTTAAGGAAGAAAACTTGAAACACAAGCAGAGTGAGGTGGTGAATTTGCAAGCAAAGCTCAAGAGACTAAAGGTTTCAATGGAGGGTTTAGCTAGGTCCTCTATAGAATCAGTAGTTCACTCTTAATGATTGGACTAGGTGGAGGTCCTTGCTACTCCAAAGTCAACTCTAGAGTTGCTTGAAGGCATTATGATTTATCACCTACAAGTATCTTGTGAAATTTACTTTGTACTTAGGCATCAATCTTGTAGAGAAGTGGCATTTAGCATTAAGTTAGTTAAAGTCATAAATAAAGTGGTGTTAGGTCAGCAATAAGTTGTTTATGTTTGGAAAAGAATAAACTTTCCTAAGTTAGGTTTTATGTTAAGGTATTTATGGACCACTACAAATTCTTGTTTTAGTCTAGGTCATTGAGTTGTTGGTAGTGGTTAGTCCAACCACCAAACCCATGCAACTGACGTATGTTTATGATCAAGCCTGTAAGAGAGAGAGGGCAATTCATGTGCATTCCACACGAGTTTCTAATCACGTTTCTCTCATATGCATCTTCATGTATTTCTGACTGTCATCTATTGCACATCACTCTCATATGAATATAAATTTCATTCCAATTATATATGTTATTCCTTAGGTCTACATTGATTGTCTATAGTGGTACACTGTTCTACTATTATTGTCTATTCTATTTTAGAAACCTACAATTTACATGAAGGAAGATGTTGTTCAGTTTGTAGTTCAAAATGACATCTTTCATCTGGCAGTTGAAAAAATATATGGCTCCACCTTGCCCCGTGAATAATAATAACTTAGAGAGTGTTGTTGATATTGTTTCTCAGGTATGATAGAGAGAGAAAAATTATTTGAATAAAATGCTCTTCCTTCTCTAATATCCACCCAAGCTCTTTATTCAATAAGTTTCGCTGTTGCATCAAATCAAATATTAAAATTTATTGTTCTTGATAAGCTTTGGCTAACACTTATCTTCAGTTCAATAATACTATGGGTGTGGGAGATGGTGGTATGAAGGGTAATTTTCATTTGGCCCATGGATATTTTTGAAATCCACATAGCTATCAAAATTCATGTCCAAGTGGAAGGTGATAAATAAAGTTGGATGTCAAAATTTTCAACTAAAACATACATATTTTTGATTGTTGAGGTATAGAGCACACATATGCAAGAAATTTATTTTTAATCATTGCGATACAATTCACAGTTATGCATAAAATACCTCATTTTCCCTATGTATGCATAGTGCAAGTTAATGCCATAAAAGGAAGTCATGGCTTGTAAGACATGCATATAATAACTTGATTGTAGACATAACCAAACTAATGTTGATATGATTATTTTATGATGAAATTATTTTGAAAAATATAGTCATTAAAATATAACTGCTAGGTAATTTCCTCTATAAATTTGTGCTCAAGGTTGGAACTCAATTAATGACAATGCCTCCCCACTCTTACCTTTTAATGAAAAAATGTCATTAACTTCTACATTTTTTCTACCATATTATCACAAGAGTTTCTTGATATTGTGGCAAATGTTGTTCGATTAAGAGATTAATCATTATTCCTATTGACTAGATAGGTACATTGATAGGGTTGGAGTAACTGGAGAGATTCCAAGCACTTTGAAAAATGTACATAAATTGAAGATAGTGTGAGATTCAACTACAAATCTTTACAACTTTTTTTATTTATGTTATACTTATAGTATTAATAATATGTTCCACATGTTAGACATCCTTATTTTTGTTTTGGCTTGCAGATGGGAATTTGATATTCTAATTTCAGGTGCAATACCTGATTTCATTGGAAACTAGACTAGTCTAGAGGATTTGTAAGATACTTCTTCTACACAATTTATAATTATGTAGATCATTTGGAAATTAGTCCAATGTGTCAATCCACTGTACACTCATTGGTAGACACCTTCATTTAATATATGCATATGTGTGCACATATGTGTTTTCACAGTAGTCTAGTTTTAATAACCATATCACATCAAATTGACCTTGTAACCTCTGTTACAAATGGAGAGAAGTATAGCCCAAATGTTGGAAGAGAAAATTTCTACTGTATGATACATATATAAAAGGACATGTGGATAAAAAGGAAGAGAGGTTTATATATGCATTTGTTGGTGTGTGATTGATTTTCCAACTTCATCAACATTTGTTTATATATTGTAGAGTTTTCCCTAACTTAATTTTTGTGTGGTAACCGTGGACCTTTTTCTCTACCTTTCTATATGTGGCACATAAGGGACTTCATTGATTTTTATAGAGGTTTCTTAGTATCAAATTTTAATACTATGCTAATATTGATCACTAAAAATTCTTATTTAATGATTCAATATCATCAATCTCTATATTATCTTATATTTAATAATTATTAGTGTCATGGGGATGAGAGTCACCTGGCATCTTCAGAACCTCTAGAAATCTTTGTACTTGTTGAAGCTTTTAGGACTCTTATCTTTCTTTTTCTTAACCCCTTTTAAGAACTCTTCTAAAGACTCATAGGATTGAAGACAAGATCTTCAACCTTCCTCACCCAACTTAATAAGTTAAACAAAGGAAAACTGAAAGGCCTAAACTGTCATTAGACTGAGCTTTCTTTTGCATCTTTTGTTTAAATTTTTTGCAATGGATTGTTGAATGTGGTTCTATATACATATATTAGGAAAATATTTTCTTGCTTATTTGTTATTGAAATTCCTTTATCCAAGAAGAAATGGCCGGGAAAGTCCTAGAAAATAATTTTTGCATCATTTCTGTTTTGGGAAACATATGAGAATTGTTTTCCTATTATTCTACACCTTTTTGAAAACTAGAAATGTAATTTGTACCGCTTTGTAGGTTTGAAAGCATTATGGTAAGATATTTAGCAGTGTATCAGTTGATGGTATAGTCTAGGCTTAATGGCTTCCTCTTCAAGATGTTACTTTTTCCATGGTGGGCTCACAAATTACAAATATGCTAGCTTCTACTAGAGTTAAGACTTACTGTTTTGTGATTTTTCCATAGCTTTTAGTGAGAAATTATCAGAAGGAATTTGTTTCATGTTTAAACCAATAAATTCTTGGTTTCCCTAGAAATGCTGAGTAAAAGGGATAGATTAATAGCCAAGTGAACAAATTGAACTTAAAATCAAGTTGCTCATTTGAAGTTACCTCCAATCCAAAGTTCCAAGTTTAGTTTGTTAATTGTTTGCATGGATTTGTATAATTACCACATTATTTCTTGAAGGCCTCCCCTCTTTAAATAGCAAATATTCCATATGCTTTCAGTGAGATAAGTTGTTAGGAGGGATTTTTTTATGTTTCAACCAATAAATCCTTGGTTTCCTTGGAAACGATGAGAGCAAGGGCTAGATGATAGCCAAGTTCAACATGAAAGCAAGTTGCTAATTTAAAGTTGTTTCCATTCCAATGTTCTGAGTTTAGTTTGTTTGTATAGCTTTATATGAATACCAAATTATGTTGTGTGTGGATTTGGTTTCAAAGCTCTATTACAACTTATGTCAAAAATATGTTAGTTGTTTTACTTGTGGAAGTTTTGCACACAAATTTCAAACAATCATCAGTTATGGATTAACATTGCAAAATATTCTCTATAATAAAGGTCCAATCAATTGTTGTAAAGTTGTAATGTTTCAAGGTTTCATGATTCAATACCACTAATTTCCTTATTGATTTGTTATATGAGTCAACTCGAAGTATTCACCTATGGTCCTACCTAAAACACATTTGAACTTTGTAGGGCTAGCAAGAGTCTGATTCTAGATGTTGCAGATGTTTAGATTATTGCCCAATTTTTCTTTGTAACCAATAACTTGAAGCTATTCTGATGCCCTAAATTTCACTCTGGGTGGGCTATTAATCAACAGAGTGATTTCTTTTAGCACAAAGGATGATGTGTCTAACTGAGTACATAATAGATTACTTATTTTAGGAAGCCTACAAATAGATGATATTTAATGTTGGCATACTACTTATAGTAACCATCCAAAATGGAACTCTATTTTTTCCTATTTACAAGTGTCAACTTTCTCCTTTTGTGCAATAACAATGATCTTTTATGTGGTGTTGCTTCACAGGGATTTTTTTTCATTTTATAAGGAGATCCACAATAAGAATATCATTAACATCTTTGTCATATCTATATATTTTAACAAAGACTTTGTTATCTATTTTGTTTCAGATGTAGAGCACTTGTTAAGGGATGTCAAGGACACTACTATCAACACACTTGCAATAGAGGTCCTATCATGTCCTTAAGTAGCCTTACTTTTTCAATCGCAATGTTAATTTTTCTTGTTTCTTTTGTTTTTAGTGGTGACGCCATAACTCTAAAATTTTAACTTTTGTGCATAAAAGGTTAGTGGGAAATTTAAGCTCTAAAGGGTTTAGAGGCTCGATTGAGAGAGATACATGGATATTTGGATCTTGTTGTTGATGGGAGGCTTCCACTTAACCATGAAATTTTGTACCATCTGTAGGTATGCAAAAATTTCTCTACTTACATTCATTCAAGAGGCTAGATCGCTTATCTTTTGTCATATGGTTGGATTAATGTGGCATACAATGTCAATGTGGGCTATAGTTTTTTTAATATGTTTAGGTTATGCATAGTTTACAATGACTAGAGGGTGAAAAGGGGTGTGTAAGTTAAAACAACCATCATTAACAATCATTCTTTATACTATGTTATATTTATTCATTATTCTTAAAATTCTTAAACATACAGACTAGGAAGAGAACCTATTCAATACATGAGTATGTACTACATATATTGTTGTATCAAGCCTTATGATCTTGGATATATCTAGGAAGGTCCAATAAAGGATTTTCATGTATATTCCTATACTACAACTTTTGGAATATTGTGTAAAAGTGAATTTATAATTCAGTATGCAAATTCATCCATGTTTCAGAACTTGCAACCTCAAGATGGATAAAGACTATCTTACAAACCCCTTCCACTAGCACACAACAATACAACACCTGCATGTGAATATTGAAATAATTAATCAATCTGCATTCTCACATCACTGATAGGAGCCCACTTAGATGTATGAAAGGCTAAATAATGTAATATAAGAATATAAAAAATAGATTTATGGTTTCAATAATGTAATATTATGAAAAAAATTTCCTTTCTCTCCTATCTTGTTCCCCCATGATAAAGAGTTAGAAATTAAAACACCAAAAAAATATGAATACAATTTTCCAAAAGATTTAGTGTGACACGTTTGTGAAAAAACTCAAAAGGATGTAAGAAGTTTCATAAGTCACAACCTTTTAGTACAACAGGCCTTGTAATCTACAATGGAAAATGGAAAGCAATAATTCTTATTTCTACATGATTTGTATATCCTTCTTTAAGTACATTTCTTAACATAACCTTTATGTCACTTGATTCCTGCATGCATTTAGAATTTCAAATATCTATCTCATTTTTCCATAACTCATATTTACCAAGCATGCTAGGAACTCTACTAGGTTAAGCAATCATTTATAGTAATTTTACCTTTGATGAGAAAATAGCATAATAGAACCCTCTTTCTTCTCAATGGAAGTATAAGATCAATGATAGCAGTAATCCATCCCCTAAAGAAGTGACTAAGCAATATCACTTCACGACCTGAACTGTGATTGCCAACATTGGTTCAGATATTTTGACTCTTGAAACTGTCAACATTCTTCAAAAGGAAATTACACCTTTTGAAAAACAAAAATATTGCAAATTACATCAAACCTATTAGGAAAGAAGGCATCCGATGTGTTCACCTTTGTTGACCCTGTTGGTACATCGGGGAGAGTCCTTTGGAAGTCTACCTGACAGAGTGTTGTTACGCTGATATTTGTGTTGTGAGATACTTTCATCGGTCTATTGGTGGAGCTATGAGGGGATTTCCCCCGATGTAGTAATGTTAGGCCAATTTAACTAGCATCTTAGTAGTAATGTGTAGGGTGTCCTCAATATAACCAGCACAGGCATGAAGGTCAACCATGCACACCTAATGATCAACTATATATGTAAATTGTAATGCAATAAGGGTTATTGACATGTGAAGTATGTGCAACCCTCATCCACTAAACCTGCATGACTACATGCACCTACAACCCAAGCAAAACATACAATGTTAGGATGTGTTCTAGAGTGCTTCATTAATTCAAAGATTTTGAGAGGTTCCTTGCAAAATCCATTTTGTGCACATTCTACAATCAATCATTTCATTCCATGAGATGACATCTCTTTGAGGCATTTCGTCAAAAAATTTAGGTGTTTTGTCTATGATTCCACATCTTCCATATATGTCTACTAGAGCATATCCAACTATAACATCTGACAAAAATTCCCCTAACATTATGCTTTGGTGGATGTTCATAGCCTGTCCTAAAGCTCCCATTTTGGCACAGGAAGGGAGGAATCTAGAAAAAAACTGGCTTTATACCTGCCAATTGCATTCATTTGAAAGTTTCAAAATCCTTTTCAACAAACAATTTTTTGCAAAACCTGCAATCATTGCATTCCATGAGATGACTCTCTTTGAGGAATTCTATCAAATAGTTCATGTGCCTTGCCTGTGCTTCCACATTTTGCATGCATATCTAGCGGAGCATTTCCAACCATAATATCTGACAAAAATCCACCTTCTGTTATGCTTTGATGGATGTAAATACCCTATCCAAAGCTCCCATTTTATCATAGGAAGGGAGTATGTTGGCAAAGGTTGTGGAATCTGGCTTTACACCTGCCAATTACATTTGCTTGAAAGTTTCTAAAGCCTTTTCAAAAAATCCATTTTGTGCATATCCTACAATATTGCAATCCATAGACTACATTTCTTATAGGGATATTGTTGTGTATTGTCTATGCATTGCTGGATATTAATATCTTATTTCAAAGCTCTCATTTTGGCACAAAGAGGGAGGATGTTGGAAAAGTTTGTAGAATTTAGCTTTACACCTGTGAATTGTATTCACTTGGATGGTTAATTTATTTGTTGTAAGTATTACTTCCTTACCAGGAGGAATCAATGTGGTTCTTAAAAGTAAACAGGTCAGTCATATTAGCTTAGAATCTCTTCAACAAAGAGAGGGAATCAAATTCTTGTTCTTTTAGTGAATCATGCTAGCATGATAATCATCAATTAAGTTTGAGGATAAGTTGATTCCCATAAATGATATCTAGAAAGTTTTTATAAGGACCAGTGTTACAAACCTAGACTTGGCACATACTTGGTAGGCCTCATTTTCCACTGCTTGGACTAGGCTTAGACTTGTACTTTGATGAACCATCAAGTACTTGCAAAATCCTGCAATCCTTGTTCTACTCAACAAAATGTAGAAATACTAAGGTAAATCTGAATTACAATCCATCAGGAAATATTGAATTTTTTTTGACAATCTTTGTTGACTTGATACCTTACTCTTTGTAAAGTTGAAGTCACTTGAGAAGAAAGTGCATTTTTCATGTCCAAATGCACTAGTTTGTGGGAAAACATTTGATTCACTCGTGGATCACAAACATTCTGGCCAAAAAGCATTTGAAAAAATCAAAATGGAGATGTAATAGAATTTCTGCACCAAGGCTAATGTGTTGTATGTATTATGTGTTTCTTGAGAATGCTATCCATGGCCACAATTCAGGAAGTATTCCTTTCAATTGTGTCATGTGAACATCCAAAATGAGACTTAAAACTCTAGATGATTTCTTTTTGTATTCATGCAGAAAAGGGGATTTGTGTTCCTAAGAAAAGGCAATTCTTCAAGAGGCAACAATGCATGCTAGTGGAGTGGGTTTCTTTATTTTCCTATTCTTGCAGCAGGTTTGGTCAAATTTAAATTGAAATCAATGTCTTACCTTGGTTGTATGAAATAGGGTCCCTATATTTATGTTTGCACTTGTTTAGGAGACAAAATGAAATAGGGCACCAAGCTAATTTGGAGATAAATTATATAGAAATGATTATGACAAAGGAAGGACCTCCCAATAATACTGTTACACGTGAGTTTATAAGAAATGAAAATGTTTCACATTTCACAATTACTAAGTCACCAAATCTTGTAACAATAATGTACATAATCCTAGGAGTAGTAGGATAATATTTTATATTTTATATATCCTAGCTGTACTAGAAGCTGAATATTCATCTAGAAGAGGAATTGAATAATTATTTTTTTATTGTTAAATATGTACATTTTGAGTGAATGAATGAAGATTTCATTTAGTATTTTTCTTGGTTGTCCAAGTCCTGTTCATTTTTCAATCGTTTCTTGTATTACATTCTTGAGCTTGACATTAGTATTAGAGCAGGATGAAGAGCTTTAGTTGAGGGAGTAAGATGAAGGAGATAGTTGCAAATGATTGTGAAAGTAGATCATGGATTGCTGCTTGCATACATGAATGTGCACAATTGGAAACTTTGTCTACAACAAATGAATGCTCGCTTACAATTATAAGTCTCTTGTATTTTTATTTGAAAATAGAGTTGGTATACATTATTGTCACAACCAGTACATTCATTTTATTATTTGTCAAATTGTTGAGCTATGTATGTATTTGAAGGGGTTTTATTAAGTATAGTACTAGATGTATATTGTTATGTTGTTGCTTCTCCACTTTTTCCACATGCATAATTCATTTAATGCTATAACTAGTTTAAGATTTAGCATTAGGCTTTTGAAATTTGTATGAAATCAATGAATAAAGCACAAAGAATGGTAGGTGTGCTTAGAACAATATTTCTTGGTAGAGACCTTTGTTGTTTGTTTTACAAATTGTAAGGTACAAAGTTTGAATCTAGCATGTATATATTTAGTTTTAACAAGCATCTCTATGTTGAATATCCTTCAAATGTTTCATATTCTGGGTAATGGCTCAATAATAATCCTTCACTTTACAAATCCTTCCAACATTGGCATATGAAACTTCAAATTAAAAAATTCACAATTTTTCATAGCATTTCATAGTAGTTGGTTTTGCTAGAAGATTAGAGTGATAGGGGTAATAAGGGCTCCTTATGTGCAAAAAATAATTTGGGAAATGGTGGAACTTTTCTGCATTTACTGCTCATCATATTAACTAGAAGTAGTGCAGTTAGAGTGAGAACCATAAGCCCAATATGCCTTTGCCATATTTCTTAATCAAATGCAGGTATGTATATGTTTGTTTATGCTCTGAGTAGCATGTATTTATACATAGTAACATTAAGCCGATGATATGGGCTGAAAATAGATATGTTGATTTTGATAAGGGTAGGCTTGTAAATAGAATTGGACTATTTATAATGAAGGAAGAGTAAAGATTAAGATTGCATTAATAGAGCATCTTGAAAATGTAGCAACACCAACATAGCCACCTCTATGGGACCATCTGTCATATTACATTATGGTTCACAAAAACCACTTCTATTACTTGGATTCTTCCACCATTGCTATTGTGGCTTTTCACATGGTCAATGTTTCATTTCTTCCCAAACCTTGTCTCCCTTGCTACTCATTGAAGTAATAAGTTCTATTCCTTTAAACTTTGGGATTTGGGAGTATTTTTTATAAGCATTTAGGATGGGAAGTTATTACTGGGTATTTTAAATTTGAAGTCATTTTATATAGACATGGGAGCGATTTTCATAGTAAAGTTGAAATAGCTGGGGTATTTTAAAAATTGTCATTTAACCCATTCTAGAATATTGTGGGAGGGAAGAACTTTTTTAAGTTTTTCAAATACATAAATGATAAAACAATAAGTTGTTTATGGTGAAATTAAAAATTCAAAAGTAAAAATGTTTTTTTGCAAAACTTAAAACAATCTCGACGTTTGGTATTTGAGGTACATACTAAGAAAATTGTAGAGTTTCACTCAATTTCCACAATGGATAATTATGCTCTTAGTCTCTTTGGTGGTGGGCGAAGTAGTGATATTTTGTACCTATTATTTCCCATTGGGATATTGATAATGAGCACATTGAGACTACTAGATATGCAACTTAGTATAGATTATTTGAGGCCATGGAAATTGCCTCTTGTTGATCATACTTTTGCACTTGAGTAGTAAGTTGAAAACCCAAAATAGTGGCTTACAAATTCTTCCCCTTAAGTTGAAGAATCAAACAAGCAACTTAATGGATACATGTGATGAAAACCCTAGAGGGTGTCACTGAGTTGTGCAATTCATGAGTTCATATATGTTCTCTTTCTAGGGGAGCCTTTGTAGGAGCTCTTCACTCATCTTACAAGGGGGAACATCAAATTTTAGATTTTGAGTTCTTTGAGCATGGTACTTGAGGAAACATCAAGATTTCAAGTTATTCAAGCATGGTACTTGGAGACTTCTCAAATTATTCATTGATGATTTGTCATTGCAATATATTGTAGTGGTGTCATAGCAAGTAATGTTCAAATCAGCACTTGAACACCTAAGATTGCACACTTCATCTTTTTATTTATTTATTATGCATGGAGAAAAATCTTCATTTACCTTCATTTTTGGAAAAGTTTTTCACACCATGGGATCAATTTATGTGTCGATATTGTAGACAACAAATGTTTCACATTTTTCAGCTTGATAGAAAGTTAGGTCATTCAATGCAAGCTTCAACACACTTTGTGGTTACTCATGAGTGAAATTAGGCTAGGTTATCTAGTCTTCAGGTCACATGATGTAGTTGGCACACTTTTGGACTACTCATGTCCACCACCATTTTGGGTTATCTAGCTAAGATAGAAGTTGAACAACTTTTTAATGCAAATTTCATAACTCGAAAGAAAATAGTAGTGAAAAATTTCATAGAAAATGAGTGTGGTATTCTCTCAAAATGGGATATAGTATCATTGAAATTTGACTCAACTTAAGAAAAAAAACTCATGTCTAAATACCAAGTCCATATCTTGGTTCTCGAGAAATTGCAAAAAGGAACCATTTAGCAAAACCTTTTGCAAAACATTGGAGCTTCGTATCAAGAATAATAAGTACCATAAACAAGTGTAACAAAAATAGTAATTCTACCACTACCCCTACAAATTAAGGGGAGATGTAACAATAGTGTACATAATCCTAGAAGTAGCAGGATA
This sequence comes from Sequoia sempervirens, assembly GCA_007258455.2. Classification (NCBI taxonomy): domain Eukaryota; kingdom Viridiplantae; phylum Streptophyta; class Pinopsida; order Cupressales; family Cupressaceae; genus Sequoia; species Sequoia sempervirens. The sequence goes on along the minus strand of VDFB02069075.1, from coordinate 5,264 downwards.
CTATTTTATATTATATATCCTAATTGTACTAGAAGTTGAACAATCATCTAGAAGACGAACTAAATAGTCATTTTCATATTGTTAAATATGTACATTTTGACTGAATGAATGAAGCTTTCATTGAATATTTTTCTTGGTTGTCCAAGTTGCGTTCATTTTCCAATCTTTTCTTGTATTATATTCCTTGGCTTGAAAAATCTTATATGACTATGTCTAAATTTTTTTCTTGTAACTTGGAAGGAAATTGTTATGTTCCAAGTTTTGTACCATTGTCTCTTTTCCGTCGCATCTTAATAGGTTATAAATTATCTATTTTTTGTAATGCTTGAAAGCTATGTGACTCATAGTAGGTTGTAAGGTTTCTCCATTTACCTGTGTTTGCAACTTCATCATAGGAAGCATAGCTTATTTGGAACATCATTTGGTAGAGAAATTCATTTTGGAAAATCAAATTTCCTTATGGCCTCTCCTCCACAACATTGTTTGCCATCATTTCACAATCGCTCAGGGCTGATATGTCAGACAATAATATTCTTGTGCACTATGTAGGAATCCTTTGATTTTGATGCTATCAAAAGTAAGAGCTTGGGATCCTTTTATGCATGATTTTTAGGTGAAAGTGCATGTGCAACCTATAGGTTTCTTCAATTTGATTGAGGGATCGGGTATTTTAAAATATTCTAATCAAATGTTCTCATATGTTACATCAACATCTTATGAACCAAAGATCGTTAAAAACATTGGCAAAGATTTTCCCATATTGTTTGGGAGTCCCTTCAAGAGAGAAGGTTAGATGTATTCATTGGTCTATTGGTGGAGCTATGAGGGGAGTTCCCCTGATGTAGTATTGTTAGGCCAATAGTGTTAAATTTCTTAGGAATGGGAGTGGTGACCATGGAGTTTTGGGATTATTGATGGATGTGATCATATGGTAATATGGGTCATGAAATGGATCTTGTCACACAAATCTCTACAATTTGTGTTAATCAAAAAATCAAATATTGTATATTTAGCAGCAGGTGGGATGTGGATGAGACAAAGTTTAGTGGATGAGAGGCCATGGGGAGTCCTGAATTGCCCAACAACTATCTCATAGATTCTCATGATGGCCATAATGAGAGTGTCAAAAATACCACTGTCCCATAATTTATGGAACAATAGTTGTTGCAAGATGGAGTCAAAGACCTTCATAATGTCCACAAAATAAGAAAATATTTTAGAAGACCAATAATGAGCCCTTTCAATGATAACACTAAGTGTGAAAATGTGGTCAATAGTCTCCAATTCACTTTCAACACCTTCAACTACAAGAATGATATGAAAATGGCCTACAACATGTAGTTGAAGGTAGTTGCATGATCAAGGTACTCCTTGTATATATCTTAGGTGAGGTTGTCCTCAAGAAATAGGGCTCATTACACTGCAATATTGACTAATAGGTAAGCCAAATAAAGTTCCAAAACAACTATAAGATATATTGAGTTCAATGTAATCTCGTAGCACTCAAGCTCAAGGTCATAACTTGTAGGTCTATAAACTAACTCCAAGACAACTACTCTTTATAACATGTAAGTTTATTTGAAAAATTATTTTTAGTAAGAACATGTATCGAGATAACCAAGTACAATTTATAAAAGAAGTCCTTACAAAAGTAAAGGGATATCATTTTGTATGTGGTGCAAATTATGTAGTGTGCTGGCGGTAGTGAAGTGATATTCTTTCAAATATTATTTATGCATTACTGGTTAATGTTTATATCTTATTTGTATCTATTTATTGTTAACATTCTTCTCAATGAATTGGTTTCTAGGTTGGGAGCTCATTGGCAGATCCATATCTTGCATTTGCAGCTGGTATGAATGGCCTGACAGGGCCTCTCCATGGTTTAGCCAATCAGGTATAAGATATTGGCATGCTATTGAAATAAATATTGATGAAAATAAGATAATTTTTATATGCTTAAGTGGCAAGGGTTAAAAATATGTTCCATATTTTTTGAAATTGGAAGGGAATTAGTGCAATTTTTACTACCTAGTTCATTCTATAGGTTTTGGAGGTTTAGTTGTTCCTATTTATATTACACTCTCTTTGATTTTCACTTGTATATTTGATCCGTGTACTGTTTATTTTGACATTTCATTTCTTTGAGAAAGCGAAATAGGGTTTACAAATTGTATAGGCCTAGTGTAATTAGTTAGATATTTCTTAGCATTTTGACTTCAATGTTCATGCATGTTTATTGCCTGCAAATTTCAGTTGTAATCACTTGCGCTTCCAAGTTCTTTTCTTTTTATCTTTGTGCGTTGTAACATTAATTTTCAACACTTTTCTTTGTTTTTTTATAATTGCTGAAAAATTAATGTGATCTTTAAATTCCTATGCTACACCCTTAACCAAATATGTGAAGGGTAAGGTTTGAATTTTGAGCCATTAACTTTAGTAACTCAAATTCACTTTATCTATTGTAGAAACTGAACTGATGAAAGAAAGGTTTGCAAAACTACTACTGGGTGAAGACATGTCTCATGGTGGAAAAGGGGTTTGCACTGCCTTTCTATCTCTAATGCGATTACATATCTCTCAGGTATATTTGTTCTTGATGCTCTTAAAATCATAGATTATATATTCTCTTGTAGGGTAAGACATTGTATCTTGTTGGAAAATGTTCAAGAAATATGTGTTAGCAATGGGTGTTAAATGTCATATTTAACCTGAGGCAAGCACTCTCACGTGAAGAGGTACTCCAATGACTATTTTTCTTATGTTCTTTCTTATACATAATTCTTTTACAAACCAGTTAAATATATGTTACCTTCTTTTCATATATCCATGTTATCTTATTCCAAGTTAGGTTTTCTTCTCTTGCCTCTATTTATTCCATGATATATATATTTTTTTTCTTATTTTTTTAGAGGTATTTCATCAATCAATTATGTTTGACTTTTCAATATCTTGTAATATAGTTGCTATTATGGCTAATTAAAATCGTGAACTTATCGTTGTGCTTGAGACTTCTAGGCAGAGGTTCATGACATTGGCAAGGAAATGGAATTGAACCTTCTTAAGCAATATAGACAAGTTTCATTTTTGATTTGGTTAATTCATCTATAGGTCTAGTTTTTATAAAATATTAAAACTAGCTTCATTTTTTTGTCTATATTATTTCAATCATTATGTATATATTTGAAATTTTGAGTAGGTTGAGAGAGTATTTGCAGACAAAATAGTCAAGATTGAGTTAGATGAAGAGGTCCAAAATTACTTGGTTAAGCGGAAGGGTCTGTCATATGCAGAAGCCACATGGTAAGATAATTTTATGATTTTGATATATGTGATTAAATAGATATGATATTGTAGATGCACTTTATGTTCATTTGATATGCAATACATATGGCTCAATAGAAAAGATAACAATATCACTAAGTCAACTTTTGTATAAAATCTATTGAGAAGCTTTCTCTAGAAACACAATCAAGGTTGTGTTAGATGGTAAGAACTTTTTTTGGAGTTGATTTCAAAATCTTCTAAGATTAGAAATAAACTTTCCAACTAAAGAGTTTTTTATAATGCCAATTATCTTTGGATGATGTTTTTTTTGAAACTAGATGCATTCTTTAAATTATCTATGGACCTCTGCAACAATTTCTCATCTTTATGATCTATTATACTTGTAGGGTAGAAAACATAAAGAATTTAATGTTATGCATCATATTGTGATAAGATTAGTTTTTAGTATTTACTTTTAAAATAAAATTCGGTAAGTAGTATTATTTCTTATACTTTAAGAGGTGCATTATCTTAATTCACAATAGTGTCTTCTCATTATAGGGAGAAGGAAACAAACATTACTCTAACTCAAGATGCAATTGATGAAAATAAGGTAAGACCTCGTAAGATAGTAGGTCTCTCTAAAAGCTGATTTGGGCTACCTTAGTGAAGCCAGGCTATCTCTTTAAAGAATCATTAACATCATTTCTCTCTGGTTGGTTTTTTCCACTATTTTTTTCCTCCAATATTTTGGTGTCCAAATTAGTGTGGATTTTGTGAATTGTGAGATACATATGAAAGCTTGTATATCATTTTGAAAGAAAACATATACAACAAGCTTAAAATAATAGAACATACAATAAATCTACATGTGATTATCTCTTGATGAACTATCCCTCTTGGGACTTTTATCATTTTAATCCTTTTGTTGGTTGAGATATTTTCTCTGCATTTGTATTTTGTGTTCTTGTTGATATTCAAGCCCGTGAAGGTGCAATGACTTTGCAAGGAAAGATGGTGGATGTCCAAAGAAAGAAAAGAAAAGGTATATATTTTTATCAATGCTATATGCAAATGTTTGAGTATTTTTGATGGTAATATTTGTAGCTATGACCCATGCACTTGATCTCTCATAAAATTGCCAAAGAATACCATTCACATTCATATCATGCTTGCATATATGAAATTAAATTAAAAGATCTGCCATTAATTATGTAAATGAGTAATATAATTCTATTAATGGATAGATTTTTCCATATGTTCTAGATGAACTATTATGCTTACACATGTGAACCTATTGAGTTGTTCCTTTATGGCACATTGTTGGGCACTTCGCTTTTCTTCAGAATCCCATTTCTTAAGTGGTTTGCTCAAATAAATGGCAGGGACCTCTTGACTTCATTAAGCAATCATGTAGTTGCTACTTATTTCTCAAGTTGTTATGTCTGGGTTGATCATGTTACTATCTCTATATCAATTTGGTTATTCTTTTTGTCCAAATATTCTTTTTCGAGTAAACTTATCCTTTCTAATGGTAAGAATGTCCAGATTGATCCATCATCATAAATTTGAATTTGTGTTTTTGTTTACCAATAGAATGAGTGGATGCCTTTTAACTAGAGGTAAGAGTTTCCAAGGTGATAGTTTGGTCTGACCACCCAAATTTTAATGTTTCCAAGATGGTAGTTTGTTTTAGTATTATATCATCTATTGTTGTAACCCCTTCTAAGTTGATATTATATTGATTTTGATTTGGTAGCATTTTTTATTTCAATTGGCAGAGGTAGATTACTTATATCATGCACCTATCACCGGACATGTCTGTGCTTGTGTTGTGAGAATGAGCTCTGCATGTCTGTCAGATACAATCCAGAAATAGAGATTATATCAGAAAAATCTTTATTCTTAGTGACAAAAAATAGTAAGCTCACCAAAATAAAAAACTGCAAATAAAAATGATTGATGCTTATCTTCATGCAAATAGGATGTTTGTGGAC